>PVJO010003181.1:0-127896 GCA_004026905.1 Hystrix cristata | reverse complement strand
TGTATGTATGTGATGTTGGGATACATATATTCATTGTGTAATGATCAAATCACAGCCTTTAACATATCCACCACTTCAAACAGTGCTTATATCTTTAAGAACATTCAGAACCTTCTCTTCTATTTAGCTTGAAATATATATCTTAATATTTTTAACTATTCGGCCTACTGAGCTACAAAACCCTAAATTTTCTCCTCCTAGTTGAATTTTCTACCTGCTGACTAGTCTTTCTTGATCATCCCTTTCATTACCCTCCCCAGATCTAGCTACTATTATATTGTGTTTCTGTGAGATGAACATTTTCAGAATCCGCATATGAGTGAGATTATGTGGTATTGTCTTTCTGTGCCTGGCTTATTTCACTTATATTCATCCTTATACTAACAAAAATAGAAGATTCTATTTAAACTTTTCCTGAGTGTAGAAACAGGAATGTATCAAAATTCTTTTTCAAAAGCAAGGAAAACTTCTACATTACTGTCAGATTAAGAACAATGGATAACCTGATTAAGAATTATTCTAAGAATATTTTATAAATAATCTATAATCTACACAATAATAACTAGTCAGAGGCAGGGTTGGTATTCAAAATCAGTTTGTCTGACACTGTCCTGTAAGGTCTGACCCACAGTACTTACAGCCTGTTATTAATAATCATTGCAATGTGACTGGGCAAAAACTTTATATGCAAAGATAAATGCCTTTTTATAAAATTTACAAAGCATAGATAAATGTTTAATTTCCCTAACGTGTAAAGATCTTTCTAAGCCAATAAGAAAATGTCTAATGACATTCCAAAAGAACAATAAACAAAAGATATGAATCGTCACTAAAAACAAATGAAAATAGCACTTAAATATATATAGAAACTGTAACATTCTCAGGAGCTCAGCTGAGCGGCCAGATGTCAGAGTAGGTGCATTAGTCAGCTTGCCATCACTACGGGAAATACCCGAGACAAGCTAATTATTAAGTAAAGAAAGGTGTATTTGGGCTCACAGTTCTGAAGGTTTGGGATCCAGATCAGGCAGCCCCACTGATGGCAGGAAAATGTGGCAGAATCAATGGCTCACATCATAAGCCAGGAAGCACAGAGCGGTTGAGAGGCTGGGGCTGTACAATCTCTTCTGAGAGTACACCCTCCTCCACTTACCTAAGGACCACCTGTCCCCACCTCTTCAAAGTTCACAGCACCTCCCAGTCCCTCCACCCTGAGCACAAAGCCTTTAACACAGGAATTTGGGTGACACTGCCCATATTCAAACCACAGTAGTAGGCAATTAAAACAAGTTAAAATGAAAGTTAGAGTCGGGTCTTTAAACACATACTGAAGTGGAATAAGAGACGAAATAGAGACAGGGCTGCCTCCTACTCTGTTTCCCTTCGTGGAACAGTGTCAGAGACAGCTCCCGAGAAAAAGCTCCTACAATTTTATGGTCTCAGGGTTAAGGATCATTGAGTTGGAGTAGAGAAAGGTATCTTCACACCCCTACCGCCATATCCTACTTGCTGGAAAGGAGACCTTAGCAAGGACGCATGAAGAAGGTCTCAGGCAGAAGCCACAGATGAGCAGGCCCTGACGAAGGCGCTCAGGGTAGAAACGCAGGTAAGCATAGGAGCGGGACTGACCTGGCCTGAGCCGACTGCTGTTCTCCTCAGAGACTCGGCGCGCTGGCTGCATGCCACCTCTGCATCTGCAGCAGGAAAGGCGGCTTCCCCACAGGGCACAGGCAGACCCTTTGATTTGCTCCCCATGAGGCCTCAAAAATCCAGAAGCAGGACTCTTCAAATATCTGTTGCAGTAAGAGGATAAAAATTTTAAAATATCAACTACTATTTTTATTTATAATTTAAGTTGAAAGTAGTTGAAAATTTTTGTGTGATGCAAATGTGGGGCAGTATTTGTGGGTGTCTAAATTGTACTTTTGTTGAAAAATTATCCCACATTAGGGAAATTTGGAAATATCTGTCAAAAATAAAAATACATATACAAGGGGTGATCAAAACTATGGCGAATGTTTAAATTACAAAGGGAGGGGAGGAAAGGGGGGGGAAAGAAAATCAAAATATATCATGAACAAGTATAAAATCCCTATGGTGAAGGAGATCATTATGTTTATCTAAAATATACCAATCAAATTTATATTAGAAAAAAACAAAATAAATTAGGCAAAACTATTACAGTAAAAGACACATTGCTAGGAACAATGGGATAATGCGCTCAAAGTGAGGGGCAATGTTTTGAAGGGGATAAATAGCAATGTGTTTTTTGCTGTAATTTTTGCTAACTATCCATCAGACAAAGGTCTAACATCTAGAATATAAAAACAACTCAAAAAAAATCAACCCCCCCAAATTTAAAGACCCAATCCAAAAATGGGCATCTGACTCTGCAGTCTCAGGGCCTTAACACACAGAGGTTTGGTTCTCTCTTTAGCATCAGGGTCTGATGCAGGCCAGGAAGGTCTGCAGCCTGCAGCTCCTCCACAGGGTGACTCAAGGATGCAGACTGTTTGCATCTGCCAACTCCTTTATGTACCGCAGTACCCAAGGGACAAGCATCCTCTTGCAGGCCAGAGCTTCCAGACTTCGGTGACATGAACCTTCTCAATGTTCCGGAATGTAGATCAGCCATGTGCTCTGGAAAATTGAGTAGCTTGATGAACAAACACATGCCTATGCTGCCTGCAGTGTCCTGGAAACTGTGACAATCCCGGAGAGACAGGCTGTAGGTATTCGCCTGGCCTTTTGCCACGTGACATTGCTTCCATTGACTACAAACACACAAATTAGAAATCTGTCTCTCAAAAGGCATGATGCAGCCAGGCAGAGGCCATTCCAGGTGAATCAGACAGTTGATGCAAGATACAGTAAATAAAAAGAATCGGTGCTCGTTCTGTAGTCTTTACATGTTATACTCTGTCTTAAGAGCTTTTGTGTGCTCTCAATTTTAATAACTCTATTCACTGATTAATGTGAATGCTGTCAAAAAAAAGGGGGCACATTTTCCTAATCTTTAGGCCAAGAAGTCCTTTAGAGTAATATTACTTACTCAAAAATAATAATTTCTCTTTTATTAAAATGAATGTTCCAAAATGAAACTAAATGTAAATGTCAGTGGCTAGGTCGTTTTGAATCTCTTTGCCCCCACAGCGGAGGTTTTCATTGCTGTTCTTACCTACATTTTCCTGCCCCTCACAACTGGGGATTGCTGAAGGGCTGTGAGCAGCAGTAAAGTGGGAGCCAGCCCCCTCTCCTCCTCTCTCTCTCTTCCATACTGACCTGGAAGCTTCATGCTTTTGATGGCAGAACAACAAGGTGCCAGAGTCCTGGGTCTTGGAGTCACCGTTTGGAAAGGAACTGCTCTGGGGAGTAACTAGATTTGTAGTGGCATTTTGTATGACTGAGAAATAAACGTGCTGAAAGGCTTGTTTTTTACCATGGCACAATCTCACCTCAACTGACAACTGCCTCCAAGTTCTTCACACATCTGAAAAATATCTACTATACATAAATAAGATAGGGAAGTATATAACAAATATTTGCCGGTACAAAGTAGAAATAAAAGTATTAAAACCCAGACATGAAATCATGCCAAAAATTTCTGAACTAGTTTCAGTATATCTTTATTGTATTTCAGTAAACACTTACTGAATATCTATCATGTACAGAACATCTTCTCAGCAGAAGGCTACAAAGATAAAACAAAGTCACTGTTCTTGCAGGTTTGTCAGACCAGTGTAATGACAGCCGTGCTCATAGATAGTTCTAAAAAAAACAAGGAGGGAGGAGCAGAGCCAAGTCCGAGCTGCTGTGGTGTGCAGGGGGCCTCAGGCTGGGGGGGTCGTGGAAGGCTTCCCAAGGTAAAGATTCCTATACAGCCATGCGCAGGGTGATTCCGGTCCTTTGCTTTTTATAGAGGAGCACACCTATCACGTCTACATGTGGCTTTGCTATTCTGTTGAAATTTGATTTGTGTAAAGTAGTTGGCTCTTGAAGAAAATGGGAGCAAAATATTGACTTCACAGTTCTTGGAATTTCAATTTGTTTTAGGTAATCAAGGATAGATATAAAACTCATCCATTCCACAGTGAAACCCAACCATTGTGAATTCCGCCCTCATTGTTCATTTACCCTCAGTATAATTCCCCTTTGCAAATCTGTGTACTATGCTTCTAATAGTCCTATTCTTCTCTATAGGTTATATGCCCATATCAGCATAGCTTAGAGCAGCAGTGGCAAACCTATGGCACGTGTGCCGCATTGGGCTATTTGTATCATCGAAAGCTCTAAAAGGTTCGCCATGGCTGGCTTAGCATATCAGTGTATTTTGGATGGAAGGCCCAACATTTTAATATAGTGGCCAAGAACTTGGTTTGGGAACCAGTTTTTCCTAGCTCTGGCACAACTAGCTAAGTGACCATAGACAGGTGACTAAATTCAATGAGCTTCTGTTTTCTCGCTAGTAGAAATGACAAGTTAACATAATCTACCTCAAAAACTGATGAGAATTAGATGTGTATAATCCAGCTAGAACAGTAATTGTTTGGTGATTTGGTTAATACTGTATGCATTATTGTTTTTTCATTGTTGTTAACTCTATTGAGGAGCTTTCATTCAGAATTTATAGTTCTGTCCTAATATTAGACATTTAATTTTGTATGATAATATGGTGATAAAAATAACAAAGTTAAGTGTTTGAGAAACTATAAGATTTCAAATACAAAGGTTATTTAATAGTATTAAGAAACTAAAAGCTAACGATCACCACCACCACTTAAAATTGAGTAGCTATGGTGCTGAACAAAGCCAATTCCCTTAGGGGTATTGCGTCTCCTTTCTGAAAGGGATTCACTTCTTTGCCTGTTTAAGTCAGAAAGTCTGTTAAGAATATGAATACCAACATCCTATCAATTTCATGTCTCTGAGAAGTGCCATCTCTGGAATATGTTCTTTTATATCCGAATAAAAAAATACTGATTGAAAAACCTAAAGTCAGGAAGTCATCTGGAGCTAGCTCCTAACTCTAGTCAAATTCATTTTAATAGTTTCATTTTACATATCATACAACTGAATTCCAGAAACATTAGTATTAACCAAAGTTAAGAGCTTCAACAGGGATTAAAATTCAAAATTCCTGCCTTACTGGGCTTCACCTTCTACCAAAGAGTAATTATTATTACTAAGTATAATACACCATAGAACTGAAGGAGAAAATTGATCACTTGAGTGACTACAATCCTGAAAATTAATAATTCTGCATTTTACACCCCGACTTGCTCTATACTAACCTCCAAGTCATTTATCATTGTAGCATTTCTCATGCTCTAAAAACTGAAACTCAAAGCACTTTATAAGGATACTAATCCTACCTGCTTCTTGGAGATGCAATAATAATCGTAAAGTTCTTTGAAATGGCAAGTACTAGAAGAAAAAATGTATGATTCAATGTTCTATTCCTATTTCAATATGAAAGCCCAATGCTGTGAGTTAAGAACAGAATAAAATCACTTGAAATCAAATGGTTGATGAAATTTCCCAAAGCTCAGCTGAATCTCATTATATCCGATCCTTTAGTAACTAGGTATGCAACCATTACAAAAAGAGATTACACTGTTCAGAAGGTAGGCTGACATTCTTCCCTTCCCTCTGCATTATCTCACACATTTGGCTCTTAACAATATTCCAAATCTTCTTAGATTTACTGTGTGTGTGTGTGTGTGTGAGGTTTAATATGTGTGTGTGTGTGTGTCTGTGTGTGTGCAATGTTCAAAGCAAGATGGGAGATCTCAGAATGTGAAAATCTCATTCTTTTCATAGCAGAATTCTGTTTCATCAATCTCTTTTAAGTGTACTTTTTCAAAAAGTTTCTTTCTGCTTCACTTAAATAAAAATAAAATCTGACATCAGAATTTAAGGTGACTCTTTTTTGTTATGGAAAATATAGTTATCCCTCATTAAAATATGTTAATTATAGTTTTAAAAGGATAGTAGGCATTATACTAAATGGAGGTAAGTGATACTGAATTTCAGAGTGAAGTCCTTTACATGAAGGACTGATCATCCCAAATTTTAGTGTCAACTGCTATTCCATAGCAAAATTTAGAGTACTTTTGTAGGTACCAAAACTTCCATGAGCTTATAAGAATTTTATCATCTAGTCTGTGACCTAATGAAACAGTACCCAACTGCCATCTGCAGAAATAGAGAAGCCAAAACCATCAATGTCGGATGTCAAGATCTTGGAATTTTTCTCTATGATTCATGTGATTCACGTCAAGTCATCCCCTAAATATAAACTTGATAATGGAATTAATTCATTATTTCAAGTATGGCCAAAATAAAGAAGGAGGAAACTGACAGTGGGCAGAGAACACTTTAGAATTCACATAAACACTCTTGAAATTGACAAGCAGTCACGCCTTGCTTGGAGTAGGATAAGTAATTCCGAGCTGTTGGAGGAAACACAGTAGGAGGTAGAAGTTTGTGAAAAGAGAGTCTGAACAGGAGGCTGTGCATACTGTGAGAGCCAGAAAATGTAAATGCGTGTAAATGAGTGCAAGCCTTAATCTGCCAAATACTTTGAGCAAGAGATCGACATAATAAGGTATATGAGCAGAGATCATGCCCTGCAGTCAGAAAGATTATTCAGGAGATTAATATATTAATTTAGAAGTTGATGAGGCTGAGCCAGATCGATGGCAATGGGGTGAAGAGGAAATGATGAGTTCAGCAGATCATCAAGAGATAGTTTTAAGAGGATGAGAATGAGAAGACAAAAAAAAATCTCAACTTCCTGGAAATTTGGTTTCAATTCACCAAATTTGATGACTTATTGCTGTGTAGTGTGATTTAGACAGAGTAACTGCATGATGAGGATAAGAAACATTGAACACCTACTATGTGCCAAGCAGTATTTTAGAAGCTAATAAAACATCGAACAAATCTGCACCTTCGATAGGTAAATGGATAAACTGTCATATGTGGACAATGGAATGTTGTTCCTCACTAAAAAGAAATGAGATATCAAACCATGAAAAGACATGGTGGAAACTCAAATGTATACATTGAAAAAAAGCCAGTCTGGAGAGTCTACCTGTGAGGTGTGACAAATAAATATTTAAATTTAAATGTTTAAATTTAAAAATATTATTACAGTAAGAGATACATTGCAATTCAAAATACTCCCCCTTGCTTCAAATATATTTTCCTATTGTTCCTGCAATTTTCTGAAGCAGATCTTAAAGTCCACCTTCATGTGTGTCTTTAGTTGCATTGTCATGGTTGCCTCAATGTCCTGAATCAATTCAAAACATTTACCTTTCATGGTCTCTTTGGGGAAGAGCCAGAAGCAGCACTGTGCCCAATCTAGAAAACAAAGTGGATGCTTAGACGACCCTGTCTTTCCACTAGATGACACTCAGCAGCAGCATTTGCTGTATTTTTGGACATACCTCATAAAAATATGAGAGAAGTCTTCCAAAACTGCTTCAGAAAGGGTCAAGAATGACGCGGTACATGTGTTTGAAGCAAGGGGGGGTATTCTGAGGAAGGTAAATGCCAATGTGTCTTTAACTGTAATGAATTATTTTAATGTAAACATTCACTACCACATTTTTTAAATTTTATTTTAATGGTACATTTTAGATGTACATAGTGATAACATTCATCATAGGGGATTTGTACCTGTACATGACCTATCTTGTTGCTTCTTTTTTCCCCAGTCCCCTCCCCTCACCCCCTCCTCCCTCCCTATCTACAAAAGCTTTGTTTCCATTTTTTTCCTTCCATTTCTTATTTTTCTTGTCCTCTGTTCCGTTCCCCCTCCCTTGTTCCCTTTCCCATTTGGACATTTTCTTTCCTTTCCCAATATATTATATTTTAGTCTTTATTTACACTCTCAGTTTCTCACACCAGAGAAACAAGGCAGTATTTAAATGTGTGCCCGATTTATTTCCCTTAAGAGTATGGGCTCAAGATGCACCCATTTACCTAGGATATCTCAAGCTTATCATTCCTTATGGCAGAGTAGTACTCTATCGTATTAGAACACACACACACACACACACACACACACATTTTCTTTATCCATTCTGCTGTTGATGGGTATTTGGGCTGTTTCCAAGATTTAGCTATTACAAACTGTGCTGCTATAAACATGGATGTGCATATATCATTGTGGTATGATGCTTTTAATTCTTTGGGGAAGATACCAAGAAGTGGAATAGCTGGGTCAAATGGAATCTCTAGTCCTAGTTCCCTGAGGAATCTCCACACTGATTTCCATAGTGGTTGTACCAGTCTACACTCCCACCATGAGCAGAGAAAGGTTCCTTTTTCCCACAGCCCCTCCAACATTTGTTATTGGCTGATTTGTTGATAATAGCCATTCTTTGTGGAGTGAGGTGGAATCTCAGGGTTGTTTCAATTTGTATCTCTCAAATGACCAGTGATGTTGAACATTTTCTCATATGTCTATCTGCTGTTTCTACTTCTTCATCTGAGAAGTGTCTATTGATTTCAGTTGCCCACTTTGGGTTTGGGTCTTTAAATTTGGGGGGTCTGATTTTTTTGAGTTCTTTATATAGTCAAGATGTTAGTCCTTTGTCAGAGGAATAGCTGGCAAAAATTTTTTTCCCACTCTGGGTTGTCTCTTCGCTCTGTTGATATTTTCTTTTGCTGTGCAAAAGCTTTTTGGTAAGATCAGGTCCCAGTTGTTGATTTTTTATGATATTTCCTGGGCAACTGGGGATTTGTTCATAAAGTCCCTGCCTACACCTATGTCTTCAAGAGTTCGACCTACTCTATCTTCCAATAGATTTAGTGTCTCTGTTTTAATATTTAGATCTTTGATCAACTTTGATTTTAGCTTAGTGCATTGGGAAAGATACGGGTCTAGTTTTAACCTTTGGCATGCACTACCACATATTTTGATCACTCTTTGTACTATATGATTCAAATCATAGGACATTCTGGGAAAGGCAAAACTACCAGCATGGCGACAGTAAAAAGATTAATGGTGGGTGACATATGGGAAATCTCTGCACATTCTGTTCAATTTCCTTGTAAAAGCCAAACCATGTTAAAAGATTATGTTCCTTTTAAAATGTATTCTCGAGTCAGAAAAGTAAATTTGGGGTTGGAGATTTAGCTCAGTGGTAGAACACTTGCCTAGCCAAGCACAAGATCATGAGTTCAATCCCCAGCATCCCCCCAAAAAAGTAAATTTGAAGAATTGTTGATGGTTGGAGAGATCGTACACAGAGAATTTTTAGGCAATAAAGCAATTTTGTGTGGTGCTACAATGGTGAATACATATCATTATACATTTGTCAAAACGCTTGACTATATAGCACCAAGGACTGAATCGTAATGTAAACCACAGACTCTGGTGATTATGACGCGTCAGTGTAGGTCCATCAGCTGACTAACACACCACAGTTTTGAATATGTTGATAGCGAGGGAGAGTGCAATTATAAAGACAGGGCATAAGTGGGAACTCTTTACAATTTCTGCTCAAGTTTTCCTTGAAACTAAAACTTACCCGTAAAAAAGACTGTCCAAAAAAACCTCATGCCTTCTAGCAGTAGAGGAGAACTATATACATTCAAGGATGGGAAGCTTACATTGTAGAATAGAAAGAAAAGTCACAAACAGAGGAAAATCATCATCAGATTGCCAATTAACTAGAAATCAGGAGGAAAAAAAAAAAGCAATAGTTACTGATTGGAGTGATTGACCCTGACTACCAAGAAAATAGCTATTACATAATTGAATCTGAGAAAAGTATGTGTGGAATCCAGAGATCATCATGGATTCAGTCAGTATCAGTCCATTGCAGGACCTGTAATGCTTTGTGATCTTAAAAAAAAGAAGAAGATTATTGTGTATATAATGTATAATTTTGATATATCATATCATTTATTACAAGTGATGGATTTTACATATATATTGCACAAAAATACACTCTATGAAAGAAAAAAAACTCTAGAAAAAAGATCAGAAAGCCACAGGAAGAGTGAAGTTGCTCTTTAAATGCGATAGTTGCTAAAGTCCTCACTGATTCAATGGCATCTTAGCAGAGACTTGAGGAGAGGCAGGGGACGGTGTTAATGTCCAGGGAAGAGCACTTCAATAAACAATATATATAGGAAGACAAAAACAGTCTCAGTTGTTGAAGAAAAGGCACAAAGACCAATGTTGTTAGTGTGGGCTGAGCCAGGAGTTGCTAGAAAGACAAGTAGACAAAAGTAAGCCTTTCCAGTGAGTATAGAACTTTGTACAGACTTGGGTCCTGGTTTTGAAAGAGGTGAGAAGCCACTGGAAAACCTGAACCAGGAGAATGGTGTGGCGAAATCTGTATTTCACCAGGCTCACTGTGGCTGCTACCTTGCGAAGACATCAGGAGGGGAGAAAGAGTAGAACCAAGAAGAATAGTTAGGACTTGCTGGCAATGACATAGGAAAGATACGGTGACGGTTTAGACCAGGGTGGAAGGGCAGTGACAAGTAGCTGGATTCTGCGAGCATCTCAAAGGTAGAATCCACAGAGTTTGCTAATGCCTGGGAGCACGAGAGTCAGAAAGATATCAAATGGGACTGCAAGTTTTTGGTTTAAGCATTTAGAAGTATGAAGTAGTCATTTACTGAGGAGAAAAAGGTTGTGGAAGCTCTAGGTTTTGAAGGTGGAAGATCAGGAATGTTAAAGTTCTTGTTGGGTATCCACATGAAGTTGTCAAGTGGAATCTTAGAGAAATGATTCTAGAGACCAGATTTGAACCCCATGATGGAGGATTAAATTTTGGCCTCATCATCACATAAAAAGTAAATAAAGTGATGACTATAAGGTCCTTAACTGTGAAGTGTGGATTAAAAAGAAAAAAGAAGAAGAAGAGAAGGTTTAACAACAGAAGCCAGAGCCTGTCACCAATGACAGTTTGGAAAGATAAGGTATAAAGATGAGTTTGACAAGATACAGTCGTGTGTGTGTGTGTGTGTGTGTATGTGTGTGTGTGTGTACAAGAAAGAGAGAGAGAAAGAGAGAAGACCCTCGGACAAGTGAATAAAGAGTTACAAGAGTGAACAAATGATCAGTTGATGAGTGAAGGGAAAAGTGAAGAATTAGGACTGTGTAATAACAATGGGAAAGATATGAGGAAATTGAGAACAGTTTGAGTGGAAGGTGATGGTGATAAACCTGTCTGAAAGGGATGCAAAGGACAAAAAGTTGGACATATTGATGATAGACAAATGTCTTAAGGAGTTTTGTAGTAACTGAAAGCAAATAAATAAGGTTATAGCTGAGAAAGGATATGGGAATAAAAGGGGGTTTGTCTGTTTAAACTAAAGAAAACTGCCTTGTTTGACTTATCTACTAACGAGGAAATAATTTATGGTGCAACAAGAGGGGGACAACTGCGATATCAGTATCTTTGAGTCAAATCAGGGTTCAGGATTCAGTCAGTCAACGAGAGACAAAATGACTAATGTGGAAGTAAGGAGCATAGTAAAAAATTTAGACCTTACACATATATGGGAGATGCTAGGAATGTGCAGAACCAGAATAAGAATGAGTTACTAATTAGTCTGGGTGGATAATTTGGAGCTTGCAGGGAAATCCAAGAAGTCAAGAACTTCTAGCCAGTAAAGTAGGACCACTAAGGGGGAATTCATGAAGAGACCTGAGGGAAGTTACACTGAACATTGTTTTATTGAATCAGACAAGCAGATTATGACAATTATCTTGGTGACCATAGTCAAATATAGGACCCGATAGCAGGTCAAATTCTTTTTTTTTTTTTTTCGGTGCCGGGGATCGAACTCGGGTCCTTGTGCTTGCAAGGCAAGCGCTTTAACCACTGAGCTAAATCCCCAGCCCTGGGTCAAATTCTTAAAAGGAAAATAGTTATCTGCAGAAGGTGGCACTGCTTTATCCTACAATTCCAAGAGCCCACGATGTGACCCACCTATTGCAGTATGCCAAGGCCCCATGGAGCATCCCTGTCAGCGTAAGCAAGAGCACCAGACCATTGGGTCATACAGCTTAGTGGTGGATCAGTTTTCACGGCAGGCTCAAGCAGTGATAGAGTTTCTTTTCCCTTGGAATGCCTCAAAACTCACAGTTTTTCAAGTTATTTGCCCAGGATGTCTGTGTAGCATGCCTAAATGAAGACTCTGGTACCCCCCAAATTCAAAGAGCCACATTAGGGGTTAGGTCACTATTGTTGCTATAAGAGGTAGCAACTTTATCCTTCAATTTGGAAGAGATACAGAAACATACTACGAGATGTCTAACAATATCACAGGGTGGAAGGACTCTAAATTGGGGGGGCGTTAATGCCTACTCTCTGATTTGCATGCATTTAACCAACATGTCTTAGAGTAGTTGCTACTTTCCACTCGCCAATCCAATTAGTATAATGTCATCAAATTAGTTGGTCAGCATGATGTCTTATGGAATAAAGAGGTAATCAAGGCCCCTCTGGACAAGATTATAACAGAATTGGAGAGAAATTTGAACCCTGAGGATGACACTGAAAGTGTATTACTGCTTTTGCCTGTTGAAAGCAAACTACTTCTGGTGATGTTTATTAGCAAGTATAGAGAGAAAGCATTCGCATTAATCACTGTAGCAGTCAAGGTTGAACCAGAGAAGCAGAGCCAGGAGAAGATAGATACTGAGACTAATGGCAAGGAGTCGGCTTATGGGACGGTAGGGGCTGGCTAGGCAAGTCGGAAGTCCACAGTGCAGGCTCTCAGGAAAGGCAGACAAGCGTACTTGGGCAAGGGCCAGTGCTGCTGGCCACAGGTGGAATTTCTTCTTCATCAGGGAAGCCTCAGGTCTGCCCCAAAGGTGTTTCAGTTGACTAAATGAGGTACACCCAGACTATCCAGAGCAATCTCCATTACTTACAGTCACTTGGTTGTGGATTTTAACAAAATCTACAAAATACCTTCACAGTCACACCTAGATTAATATTTGGGTGAATAACTAGGCACTACGGTCTCTTTAAATTGAACACCAGGTGCTAGAGTTATTAATTTTTCCAGTAAAACAACCACATCTGGAAGAGCTATCAGAATTAGACAGATCACTCAACTTGTAAAAAATTCCACTGTCACTATCCAAGGTCCAGATGAGTTGAAGGAGGATATTGTAGGAACCACTACACCCCCACATCTTTTCAAGTTCTTGATAGTGGCAAAAATCACTATAGTTCCTCCAAGAATGCAATATAGCTTTTAGTTCATGATTATTTTTGAAGGAGAAGCCATTCCAGTGGCTTTCACATAGACTTTACCATCATACGCGCTTTCTCTCCATGGGTCTGGAGCCTAGTGTGAGAATTCTTCCAATGGCTAAATATGTCTCTACAAACTGTAGAGTCCAGAGCTGAGGAAATAACCCTTGGCTAGGTTTAGGCCACTTTGAGATCAACACAAGAAAAGATTCCATTAATTATCTTACCTCCTTAAATCTTTACTCTTATAGGTAGACCATCAACGTGTTGTGGTTTCTGGGGGGATTTTTCTGTTTTGTTTGTTTGTTTGTTTGTTTGTTTGTTTTGGTGCCAGGGATCAAACTCAGGGACTTGTGCTTGCAAGGCGAGTGCTCTAACCACTGAGCTAAATCCCCAGCCCCCATCTAAGTGTTTTGAGTCTCCAACAATTAGTATCAGTTCAGAGCCAAAAACTTTAATTTGTTTCATATTAGTCAGCTTCCTCACCACTGGAACAAAATATACAACATTCACAACTTAAAGGAGAAGAGGTTTAATGGAGCTCACAATTTTCAGGAAATCCAGCCCATGGTCTGCTGGCTGCAAGGCAGAAGCAGTATGGTAGAGGGACATGGCGGAAGAAAGCTGCTCATTTCATGGTGGCCAAGAAGCAGAGAGACAAGGGAGAAATAGAGAAAAATACTATGCAGCATCCAGGATGCACCCCTGGTGCCTCACCCCCATCAACTAGTCCCCACTTCTCAGTGAGTCTTTGGGGACATTTTAGATTTAAACCATTATAGTTCCCTTTTCCCAATGCAGTCACCCAGGTAAGTAGCTGCAGGTTTCTTTAAGGAAAGGAGAAAGTTTCGCAATATAATTTGTGGCAGTTATAATTCTGCTCAAAGGCACCTGTCTCCTCTTTGTCTAAAGGGCTCTATTTCTATAAGTTGACTCTATTTGGCTGTGTATTAGTCCATTTTCTGTTGCTCTAACAAAAATGTCTGAGGCTTGGCAATTTGTAAAAAACAGATATTTAGTAACTTACAGTTTTGGAAGTTCAAAAGCATGGCATTGACATCTGTTCGGCACTAAGAATCTGACACTGCTGGCCACAATGATGAAGACACCTTCAAGAGGGATTACATCCTCAGACAGTAAACTACAAGCATGAGGGGTCAGCCTTTGACCTCACACTGACCTCCACCTCTTAAAGGGCCTACCACCTCTCAACATGACACACTGAGGACCAAGCTTCCAGCACAGGAACCTTTGTGGGGCGCACTAAACGATACGCAAACCACAACTCTCCTCTGTGGTGATTGAAGTCAGACTCTTACAAGACCTAGAACTTTTTCTGGCAAAAATCAAGTAAAATTTCACTAGACTGCCCATCTATTTCAGTCCGCGCCCTGACCCCTTGGCCAACAGCAAAAGTAACAATGGATTAAACCATTCTGCTTCTTATTTTAGGTCTGCTCTTCACTGCAATCACCATGGCCACTTTGTCCCATCTGAAGACCTAATCATGAGTTCTTCTGATTATCCCCCTTAAATTTCCTTGATCCGCATTGATTTCTGAGGAGGCTCCCGGAATCCCTATTATTTCCCCTGAATTCGAAGCGTTCACTTCAGTGCAGCATTTCCCATCCTCTTTTCCAATCTACAGAGAATACTCACCACAGAGCACTTCAGAGACAAGTATGCGCCTCACTGACATATTCTCAATGCCTCAAGGTCTTTGCCAGCTTGGACTGCTATAACAAATTGCCATAGACTAGAGGTCTTAAACAGCAAACATTATTTCTCACAGTTGTAGAGAGTCTGAGATCAGGGAGCCAGCACGTTAGGTTCTGGTGAGGTCCTCTTCCAAGTGGCAGACAGCTGACTGATTCTCATACCCACACAAGGTAGAAAGAGCTAGCTAGTTCTCTAGCATCTCACAAGGTATTAATCCCATTTGCAAGAACTCCATTCTAATAAACTAATTACTTCTCATAGGCCTCACTTTCAAATACCACAATGTTAGGGCTAGGTGCTCAACATATGAATTTTGGGGGAGAGACATTCAGTAAGTAATATTTAGTAAATAAAACATCTTCTGGACCACTCTCCCAGATGGATCACTAAAAGATGAGTGAACAAGTCTTCATAGCACATACATTATATGGATATTTTCCTCCATTTTACATGTGTTCACTTTAGGTCATTCCATTAATTGATGAATTTGGAATTTTAATTGTAACTCTATTTGTACCCCCCAAAAGCATGCTTCTTATATTAATGAGACCCTTAGCACACAAAATATGACCTTAGTCAGAAAGACTAAGTTGTGTTTAATACCAGAATCCATTATATACCTTTTATATAATAACATGATTTCATATAACAAATACTATTTTTATTTCAGATTCTGAATTTGAACATTGCTGACAAACTATTATCCCGGTAAATTCACATAGATAAGTATCTTTTCAGACAATGTTGTAGATGCCTACTTGAACTCAGTGGAACTTGCTTATTAGAATCAATATCTTGGTGCATGTGAGAGGCAAAGCAAGTAAGCAGCACTTTGACTAGAACTCAGTCTGAAAGAGCTTTATTTCTGCCTGGGTATGTGTTGAACTATCCCTTCATGCCTCTGTACTTTTGTGTCTATTGTTCCCTACTCTTACCTTGTTGTAAGGATGCCCACTCATTTTTCAAACATTAAGGAACCATCTCCTTCTATTAGGTCCTATTTGGACTTTCCTAGGTGAACTGTGTCCTTCAGCTCATAGATGCTCAATGGAAGTGATGCTGCACATGTATTAGTTGGCAGTGCTACAAAAGAATACTCCAAAGTGGGTGGTTTATAAACAGCATAAATTTATGCCTTTACAATCTGGAGGCTGAGAAGTCTAAGATGAAAAGGCCAGTAGACCCAGTGTCTCAAGAGGGTTCTCTTCTTCTTGGTTTGTAAACAGCTCTTTTCTCATTGCATCTTCAAATGTCAGACAGCAGAGAGAGTAAACTGTCATGTCTCTTCTTACAACAGCCCTATTCTTATCACAGAGACTCCACCCTCATGCACAAATAACCTCTCAAGGCCCTACTTTCTGATGCCATCACTGTGGGGTGTTCAAGTTTCTATGTATGAATTCTGAGAAAGCCACCATATTCAGTCCATAACAACTCACAAGGAGCAAAACACTGGTTTTGGGGGACACAGAAATGTTTACTCTTTTAAAATAAAACACAGATATGGATATTACATATGAACAAATATGTTACATATGTGGTATTAAAATTTAATGAAAGGATCAATGATTAGGAAAAAACATATAAAGTCTCCTTTACAGGGTGAACATAGAAAAACTGTTAACAAACATTGTCCTGAGCTGATATAGCATCTGTCATAGCTGAGTTTCAGTCATTCTAATGATCATATTCTTTCATTTATATGCCTCCATCTCCCGCTACACCATAGACCTTGAAGACAAGATCCAAGTCTTTTTATAGCCCTGCATGAAACATAGTAGATGCTTAAATACATTTTGAATAAACTAATGAAGAACTCATACAAATAACTACTTGCAAATTTCAGATGAAATCCAGTTTGTTTGGGAAAACATTCGCACCTGACACGTGTCTCCAATTTAGATCATGGTGCCAGTAATTCCAGGGCCTGGAAGCCTCCCACTCTCAGCTGCTCAATCTTTCCTTCTATTTCTCACAGGATGTTCTGGGCGAGAATAGTTGGGGGAGGAGTGTCCTTGTGAAATTACCATGCCCAAGCAAATTATGCATGTGGAAGTTTCCCAAGGAAAGCATATGGCCTAATCACTCCCCTCCCCACACTTTATAGGTATTAAATTGGGTCATTTTAGGACAAGACTGCTTGTAAATATAGATATTCGACACTAACAACAGCACAAACCCCTGTCCCAAGTTACTTTCCAGGTGAGTAATAGCTGAAGTCCAAAGACCATATTCTAACTAGTAGAATGTGTCCAAAAGAAAAAAGCAAAAACATTGCTATCAAATGGGATTTTCTGTGTCCCAAAGGCAGTGTTATTTTTGACAGGGTTCAATACAAAATACTTCCACAAATAAAAATGTATGATTCCTAGCACGCCTTTACCCACAGTGTGTGGTAGGGCAACATGAAAAAGCCACTGAGTGCTCATTAAGGGCTGCCCTTGAAAATGAGGAATTATTCTCCACCAGCCCACAGTAAATAGAAAGACCGCCGATGTCTTCAAGGGCTTCAGAACAAGCAGTTATCTAGGCAGCTGCTACTCGCTGCCAACAGCAACCCCCTCTCAAACGGGAATGTGCATTTGGCCTCAAATAAAGAGAGTCTGTGTATTTGATACCACAAATGATATTACAGAACAAAGGCAGCTCTGGTTGCAGCTGCTTTTCTTCCAGGGAGATGCCCGGGATGCGTAGGTGTAAAGCAATTAACCTTTTAATACAAACATGGAGATTGGAGCTAGAATTGACTCCGGAAAGAGCTGATTCTGTTCCCTTGCCGAGATGAGAGCAGCCGCCTGAAGCATCGCTAGCTGCTCGGTGCTCAGGAGGGGAGGAGCGCCTCAGGATACGTCAGGGTGTCACATCACACCTCAGTCGGGATGCAGGGCCCCCATCCACCTTGGTTCCCACACCTGTCTTCCACAGCAGCACAGAGTATGTCTGCCACATTCACAGGGTGAAACAGGACACGGGAGAGAGGAAGCTAATCAGGCCTGGGGCTGTGGCAAGGGCGCTGAGGCCCCCAGCTCCACAGAGAACACAGCTAGCTCCCTTGGATTGAAACGGGAAGTGACAAAACTGAGGAGCTCACTCACCCAGATAAGGCACGGATAACAGAAAAGATTTGGTCCTTTGTGCAGACAATTTCTGTACCACAGAGCACCTTTGCATGAGGAATATGAAAGCAGGGGAATTTTTTTTTTTTAAAAAAAGGGGTACTTGGCCTCGGACTGCTTACACCCTAGAAGAGTTAGACAATAAACAATTAAGCTAATAATTGTTTTGAGAAAACAATGTTGTTTTGCGACAACAATAAAGAAAACAAGGAGCTATGATTGAGAATAAGGCCCTGAGTTCGTAGAGTTATTTGCACATAGGTTATTCTACCCTGAGTTTCAAACATTTGGCAGAATCCTGAGAGTGCCTGTTCTCATGACCTGATTTCCTTTGGAAAGAGGTACATAAGGATGAGGCTTTCCCCAGGTACCTGCGAGATAAAACGAATGTGTGGAGCTTGGGAAGGTATGTGCTTCACGCTAGAGCCCAGAGACTTCCCACTACACCCTGAGGAGAGAAGCCTATGAGTCTCTGGTTCTTCAGGTATTCGTGATTTGAGTGGTTTCGTCTTACAAGAGGGAGATTCAGAGTGAAGGAGGGGCAAGGGCTCCTTCTCCATTGGCCCAGCCGTCCCTGCTGAGTTACTCTGGGACTGTACTGGCAACCATGCCCGGAGAACACGACCCAGGGAATTACAGGTGCCAGACCCAGGGGGGCCACCAGCAGCTCCGTGAGACACTTCCTGCTCTCCCTGCGTGCACCTGTCTGGTGTGACTGTGACAGGAGGATGTTTATGAAACAAAACACATAAAAGAGATTCAAATTTAACGCCAAATCACTGGTGTTAGGTACCTGGTCTATTGTAGGCACCGTGGTAGACTTTTTGCACATGTATTATCCTTCAAATCCTGCCACGTTATGAATTTTACTTTTCCCATGATATCAACAACTCTATATTTTAGAGATGAAATCCACCATTCAAAAATTCATCCAATATCACAAAGCTTTAAATATCAGGTCTCTGTCTTCAGCTCTAGGGTATGAAATAGCAAGTGTTTGAGTAAGTAGTATCACAGAATTATTAAAAATTCTTCTCTATTAAGACCCCTGCTTCCAACTTATACCTGAAATTACTAAATAATAGTAATTTGGGTTGATTTTTTTTTTTTGGTCCCTCACTCTCTAGTCTCTCCTCCTTCCCATGTATTCAGTAAGAACCACTCAGACCTTGATCCGCGTCCACCTGCCATTTTAACTTTCACAGGATGGGTGGTTAGGAAAAGTAGTAGATGTGGACAAGTTTTCTGGTTGGGCTCTATCAAGTGGTAACCCACTATTCTTCAAATGACCACCTGACCCATTCCACATAGAACATGAAATTATTCTTACCTTCCATGGAGTCCAAAACTCCCTACAAGAATAAAATCTATATAAAATTCCTCAATTCTTTGTGTTTCCTCACTCTTTTATGATGCTGTTTCACCATTCAGCTCTTTCGCACAGTACCTAGAGGGGCCTGTGTCATTTCTTATATGTTGGTATAGTCAAGGTTTGAATTTTGCTTTAGAATGCCGGTCAGAAATGCACTGCTTCCTAAAACTATTTCTGATACTCTTCTAACAACTTCGAGGTGTATAATACGTAGGATTATAGACATTACCGATTTTATTGAAATCTGCATTTATATTATTCACAACAGTTTAACAGGAAGTCACCTTTGAATGCAGAGAATTCAGATATTATCGAGAGGTAGTTATTACCAAAAGGTCGGACAATGCACAAGATGGAAATGTCAGCGTTCAGCCAGCTCTCGGTAGCTCTTTCACGTTTCTGCACGTGAATCTGACTCACAAGATGCATCCTATTGCCACAATGAAACAGGTGTGCAGTTGATGATGGTGATGAACAGCAGACAAATTATTACTGAATGCCAGAAAGATAAAAGGTTCTTATCCAAAAATAAACACAAAAATGGTTCTGTCCTCCAGAGACTATGTTGAACCAACATACCAGATCACTACCAAATTCCACGACCAATTTGTCACTCAAGAAATTTGCTCTGAAATTAGCAATGTTTGATTTTCTTCAAAAACTGGAAAATCAATCCAGAAGTCAAAACTGGAATGATCTAGTGGTAGTAGGTACGTTGGCCAGAAGCTTTTACAAAGGAAAGATAAAGCAAGCACAAATAGATTCTGGGAAAGAAGAAAAGCAGTCTTTTAAAGCTAGCTAACCAGAAAGCTTTCTGCTCCTCTATCCTTTCTTGTGCCATCCCCGGAAAATGTTTTACATGCTAACATGAGCATGACCCAGGTAGCGGGTGTGTTCAGACAGAAAATATGCAAATAATTGCCAGGTCTGTATACCGGGACAATTCACTCATGCCTCAGGCACCCCATGGCCCCAAACTCAGAACCTGGCTCCAGCTGGTATTCAAGGCAATCACACAGCGCCCCCCAAAACTGATCTCTCATCTGCAGCTCCAAGAAACTTCAGATCTAGTCTGTTAGTTTCTTGACACGTTACTGTCCAACTGCTGTGTACAGAGTCAGGCACAAATCTTTGATACCCAGCACCCAAAAAAAAAAAAGAAAGAAAAAGAAAGAAACAGTCAGGCACAAACCACTGCATTATGTAAAGAGATGCACATATTTGTACACATATAATTATGTAAAATACATTTTATAAATAATATTTCATAAGTGATACCTACAAATCTAAATATATGTTCATCTAAAAGTATATTTTCATATTCAGGAAACATATGCATAATAATTTACAACACACTGAGTTATAAAGCAAACAGGCTCTGTCTGCTTAGTTTCTTTGCCACTTTAACTTACAAAAGAGTGTCTGGCACAAAGTGAGGACAACAAATATGAATCAAAAGGAATGACACAGAGGAAACACAGGACCTGCAGACAGATACATACAGCCAAGTTTAAACTGATTAACCTCAAATCTTTCTTAGCTACAAAACAGGAATAATATACCCTACTTGACCTACTTGACTATGTTTTCTTCTTAGAGATCTTCATGACAGTAATAATAACAATTTCAGTAGTATGATGGTTAATTTTGATTGCCAACTCGATGAGATTGAAAAATGCACTGGAAATCGGTAAAGCCCACTTCTAGATTTGTCAGGAAGGGTGTTTCCAAAGACGACTGATGTGTGGAACAATAAACGGAGGGAGGAGACCTGTCTTGTATGTGGGCAGTACCACCCAGTAGAGTGTGCGCTCTAGCAAAATAAAAGCAGTACATAGCATCTCTCTCCCTCTCCGCCTCCTCCTCCCTTCCCTCCACCCTGACTACCATGAAGTGAGCAGTTTCCTCCACCGTGCCCTTCTGCCATGTTTTTCTGCCTCACCACACACCTAATGCACTGGAGCCAGCCAACTATGAACTGAGTCCGTGAGCCAAATAAACTTTCCCTCCTTCAAGTAATTTTTCTTCAAGTATTTTATCACAGCAATGCAAAGCTAACACAAGTAGCGTATTACTGTAAAATTGACTTCAGCAGCAGCAACAGTGGCAATAACACACAGAATTTATATTTATTATAAACAGTACACTGGAATGGATCATGATTCATTCATTCAATTGTTCCAGAGTCACATAATCGCCTAGATAAACAAAAAGAAGAGATTCTACCACAGGGACTAGCAGTGGGAAAAATAGTGCATGTACTAAAAAAATGTTCATACATACATATATTTATATGTGAATAATATTTTATTTTATTTTACTTGGATGACTTCTCTGTGTTTCTTGTCAAGGTGAAATGATCCACCATAATGCTCAGAGAAGGGTAACCACCCTCTTCAATGTATCTCTTCTTCCTGCCATCTGAATTGAACCAAGTTTCTTATCTTAGATAAGTTTTACATACTTCCTCTCTCATTACCCTAGGTCTTCTTTTAACGAACCATTCATTGACTCATCTGCTATACACCAGGCACTTTTCTGAACCTTGGATTTCAAAGATAAAAGAGTCCCTCCTCTCAAGCAAAGAATTTTCCCCATTTCCAGGAAAGCAATAAAAAAATCTCCAAAGAGATCACTTTGAAGATAACTATAAGCTTGCTTTGTGACTGAAGACTCAGTATGAAGGGGTAAAGTGTCAAATCTAAAACTTACCTTCAAATATTATTGCAAAACAATTAGTGGGATAAAATAAATATGGCGAAATGTTTACAACAGTTGAAGGTTAAAGGTATAAGTTCATTATATTTATACTTCAACTTTTCTGCAGGTTTGAAATATATTATGACAAAGGAAGAGAAAGAAGAACAAAGTCTTCAATGGAATCAGATTGCTGTGGCTCTAAAGTGGTCTGGCAGTATGAACTGGGGTAATTTATTATTAACATTTTTAAACCTAAGTTTACTCATGTCTAAATGTAGACAATCATTTTATGTAACAGAATGCGTTGTTATGCACGTTAAATTATATAACATATGTAAAGCATACATAGTCTTGACACATAAGAACAGTAAATTAGATACTGCTATTTTATTTAATAGAATAATTCTGTGAACTGTGGTATTTATAATACAGATATTATGTCCATGAATATTCCAGATTGGAAGCCTAGAAAGTTCTTTTAGTACAGATCATGTAAAACTATTTATTCAGCTCTTTTACTTCATGGTTAAACTGACTGGAAAACAAAAGAAAATTTGCATACAACAGAAAAAAATAGAAAGTGGGTTTCCAGAAAAATACACAAACTGAAATTTCAGGCGCGTCTCTGAGGACATATGGAAAGGATTTGCACAGAGATGATCCACGATTCAGTTGAGCCTTAAAAAACTGTGAGGGCTATTTGACGCACATGAGACGTGACCAATTACATGGTGAATGTTGAAATGTTAAAAATTTGTTACAGTAAAAAAGACATTGCCTTTATCCTCCACAAAACACAGCCCCTCGCTTTGAACATTTATCCCATTGTCCTCGCCACTTTCTGAAGCAGTTCTGGAAGTCATTTTTCATGAGTGTCTTTAGTTGTGTTGTTGTGGTTGCCTCGATGTGCTGAATCAACTCAAATGTTTACCTTTCATGGTCAGTTTGACTTTGGAGAAGAACCAGAAATTACACAGTGCCAGATCTGCTAAGTAAGTTAGATGAGGATTACAGCATAACATTTTTATTTGGTAGAAATTGGCATAAATATATTAAATCAACTCATAGCACTGAGGCAGCTGTGACGGCATAACTAAAGCCATGAAAAGAGACTCATAGAACTGCTTCAGAAACTGGCAGGAATGATGGAATAAGTGTGTTCAAAGCCAGGAGGAATATTATGAGAGTATAAATTGTAATGTATCTTTCACTGTAATTTTTTAAATTTAGACATTCAATGTATTTTTGAATCACACCTCATATTAGAAACAGGGAGAAAATTACTGCTAGCCTAAGCTTGGAAGAGAAGCAGAGGGCAGAACTAGGCCTGCAGCAGGGTCATCAGGAATAATACTGAGAGACTCAAAGGGTATTTTGAAGGTAAAATTGGTCAAGATGATAAATACGGAAGGTTGTATAAAATAGTAATAGGTCTACAAAACAACCAGAAAACCACGAAATGGAATATGTCCTTGCATATCAATAATAATCTTGAATGTAAATGGATTAAACTCGCTGATCAAAAAATAAAGTCGCTGAATGAATTTTTTTAAAGATCCAGAGTACCAGTGTAGGCCCCGCAGTGTGTGGTGCCTGTGGTGTTGGGGACTATGATGCTGCTGAACATCCTGATCACCGGTACACCTGTGAGCTGGAAAACCCACACTCGGCAAAGAACTTGCATCCAGATCAGGAATGAAATACATTAATGTGGGTGATGTAGCTCGAGAAGTCTGATCACCAGAGATCATAGAGTCTGGCAAGATGGCTTCTCCCAAGAGGATGCCAAAAGATGCACAGACAATGGCACAAATCCCAAAGGATATGAGGATTACAGAATATGAGCCGAGAGTTATATATCAGATGTTGGAGTTTGCCTTCCGATTTGTAACCACAGGTTTAGATGATGCTAAAATTTACTCAAGCCATGCCAAGAAAGTCACTGTCGATGCAGATGATGTGCTAATGGCAATTCAGTGTCGAGCTGACCAGTCTTTTACCTCTCCTCCTCCAAGAGATTTTTTTATTAGATATTGCAAGACAAAGAAACCAAACTCCTTTGCCATTGATCAAGCCATATTAAGGTCCTAGATTGCCACCTGATCGGTACTGCTTAACAGATCCAAACTACAGACTCAAGTCTTTGCAAAGAAGGACAATTGCTTCTTCAGGGAGAATAACAGTGTTGGCTCAGTTACTAGCAGATCGAGTACCCTCACACTAGGCACACAAACCCCACAGACCATGTCCGTTTCAGTCAAAGTAGGGGCTGCGGTGTCCCTTGCTGGGCACAGGTTTACGGTACAGATGCCTGCCTCACAGGCCCTGCTGCGAAAGCCTCCATCCCTGCCACATCTGCAGTTCAGAATTTTCTGATTAATACATCATTAACTGGGTCCAAAAACATTACTACTAATATGGTATCACAAAATACTGCCAGTGAGTCGTTAAATGCATTGAAAAGAAAGCATGAAGATGATGATGATGATGATGATGATGATGACGATGATAACTATGATAATTTGTAATCTGCCTTGATACATGTAACAGTTATACTTGGTCTTGAATCCTTTGTACTGAGATTAAACATGCTGGATGTTTTCAAATTGTGTTTTAGAAAACATAACTAGTATTTGATGAGTAAATTTAGACACTACACTTTCAGTTGAAGTGTTGGGTTTTATTGATAGGTACCTAATGGTTTTTCATCAACCTTTATGTGTAAAAAATAAAGTTCTCATTCATCAAAAAAAAAAAAAAGATCCAGTGTATGCTGCTTATAAGAGTCTTATTTTAACTTTTAGGAAATATATGGGCTAAAAGTGAAGAGATGGAAGGTATCACATGCAAATAATAATCAAACAAGAGCAGGGCTGTCTATATTTATATCAGTGAAAATAGACTTTAAACCAAGAGTGATATGAAGAATAAAAGATGGTCATTACTTAATTAAAAAAAGGGTCAATTCAACAATAAGACATAGCAATTATAAATACATATACACTTACCATCAGAGCACATAAATATATAAAGAAGATGAGTGGACATAAAGGAAGAAATAGATAGCAATACAATAATAGTAGGGGACTGCTATACCCCTCTTTTAGCAAGAGATATGTGAATCAGACAGAAAATTAAGAAGGAAATACTGAATTTGAACTGTACTTTAGACTCAATTTTTTAAATTTAATCTTTATTTTTTAATTTAGACATTTAATTTAAGTATGTCTAGACCTAACAGACATATTTTTGACCATGAGTAGCTGAATGTGCATTCTATTATAGCACACATGGAACACTGTCTATGATAAAATCATATATTAGGCAGTAAAACAAGTCTAAACAAATTCAAGAAGATTAAATTCACATCTAGTTTTATTTCCAACTGAAACAATTGAAACTAAAAACCAGTAGAAGGAATTTTTGAAAATTTAGAAACATGGAAATTAAACAACATACTCCTGAACAGTGGGTCAAAGAGGAAATCAAATGGGAATATTAGAAACATTCTGAGACAGTTAACAACAGAATTACAACATATCAAAACCTATGGGATGTAGCAAAAGCAATTCTAAGAGGGAAGTATGTAACAATAAATACCTATAATACAAAAATAAGATTTCAAATATGTAGCCCCAAATTATGCCTCAGTAAATTGTTAAAAGAAGGACAAGTTAGCAGAAGGAAGGAAATAATAAAGATCAGAACAGAAATAAATCAAATAGTGAAGAGAAAGACAACTTTAAAAATCAACAAAACCAAGAGCACATTCTCTGAAAAAATAAATACAATGAACAAACCCTTAGTAAAGAAAAACTGAGAAGGCCCAATGCAGGGAAGCTGGCCCATGCCAGTGTGAGGTAACCCTCCCCAAAGCGAACAAGCTGGCCCATGATGGATGGGTGGAACCCCCAGGAAATGATAAAACAGGCAAGCAAGCAGATCCATGCCAGATGTGTTGTGATCTCCCCAAACAAGCAAGCAGACCCACCTGAGACATGCAGAGTACCCCTCACCCCACCCCAGGGTACAACCATCCACCAACTCCAAGCTGGATCTACATTTTGCTTCCCCTTGGCAAGGCAGCAGAAGCGAGAACTAATCAGTCAACCTGATCTTGGACAAGAAGGCCTGAGGAGACAAGGGAGCAACCAGACTCCATGACTGTGAACATTAAGTCCAACAGTCTGCTTGAATACCTACTCTACATCTAGCATGACCACAGGGCTGGTCAAATTTCCCATCTATCAAGAGTAGCAAGGAAATACCTTGGCTTGGACAGTAACCACAATCTAGGGTGAATGCACAGACAAGCCTCTGGTATAGGGAGGGCAACTCAAAAACCCATAAACCCTAAAGCTAGGTGAAGAAAATCATGGCTGGCTGGATCCCAAGACTGTAGATCTTGAGGGAAGGGGGGACCACACTAACTCAAGATACAGAAATTTGTTCTTTGACTCAAATCTTTTCATGATTTTTCTATTATTATTATCTTTCCTTCACTGGGAAAAATCTTCTGGGACTTTTTTCTCTCTCATACGTCCTCTTTTAGATTCTATTTTCTTTTCCCCTTTCACCATTTTTCTCTCCCCTCCTAACTTTCCTTTATTTCCTGTATTTTTCTCTGTTTATCCTTTTTCTTCTTTTTCGTGTTTATTCTTCGGGCAACTGTTCTCTAGCACCACTAATTTCCTTTTACTCCTCAAAAAGACCCACTTTCTCAGTATTTTCTCTTTCTTCTCAGAGCCCATCGATTAATTTTTCAAAATTTTCTTTTTTCATTCTCTAATTGTCCACCTGCTCTACATTTACTAGTATAACTAAGCTTTATAACTATCTAGATAGCTAGTTAATTTCTGTTATTGCTGTTGAATACTCTATTGCTGTAGAGGTAAAGTTGTTCCATTTAATAAGTGCTTGCAGTAGGCCAATATTTGCCTTACTTGCCTTATTGTCCATATTATAAATATAGATCCTTTCTATTGTTGATACATTTTTGATCACAGATCCCAGGGATTGCCAATATTTGGTTTGTATTTGATGCTATAATTGATGCCGATTTTGTTACTATAGCCAGTGTGACACAGCTCTTGCTGTTAATTGATTTTCTTGGGATGCCAGGATCTACCTACATTACTCTGGAGTCATTAACAATACTGCAGCCTATTCCTGGAGAACGGGATACTGGGCAAAATATACTTCACCCTCCCATCCTACATAAATGAAGGTGGTTGGATCGTGGTAAAGAGACAAAGGTCAACAGTCAGCCATGCCCAGAGGACACCACTGAAAAGTAGACATTAACTAAAAAGATCTCCCTGCTAGAAACAAAGATTTCCAATAAAATCAACCTGTAAGCCTCAATGCAAAAACAAAAACAAACAAAAAAGAAACATGAGCTTTCTTATTGCATAGAATATTTTTTCTGTCCTTTGCATTTTAGACTCTAAGTTTCTTTTTGCATTAAATGTGTTTCTTGTACACAGCATATCATTGGATTTTGTTTCTTGATCCATTCTGCAAGTCTATGTCTTTTGCTTAGGGTATTTACACCATTCACATTGAGAGTTATTACTGATAAGCAACAACTTACTCTTGTCATTGCTTTATTTTCCTGTTGCCAATCCTCTATCTTTCCCTTCTACTTTACTTCTCACCCTGCCTGGCATATTCATTCTATTAGATTTTTGTTATTGTTAGCATCATTGTCTCTCACTAGGATATACTCGAGAATTTTTTGGAGTGTTAATTTGATAATTATGAATTTCTTTAAGTACTCTTTAACGTGAAAATATCTTCTTATTTCTCTGTCCAGAGTTTAATTTTGAGCTTGAGGTACTGTAGGACATCCTTGCAGAAATGTGTAGTTGGCCATTAATTAGAGTTGAATAACACCTTCAAACAAGTGGATTTAATAGATATCTAAAAGGTGTTCCATCCAACAACAGAACATATGTTCTCCTCAGCAGCACATGGAACTTTCTCCAAAATAGACCACATACTAGCCAATAAAGCAAGCTTAAGCAAATGAAAAGAAATACAATTATGCCATGCATATTGTCAGATCATAATGCAATGAAACTAGAAATCAATGACAAAAGAAAACACAACTATTATGCAAATCATGGAAACTGAATAATATATCCTTAAGTAAATAATGGGTTATGAAACAAATTAAGAAAGAAATAAAACAGTTTCTACAACTAAATGAAAATGCCAGTACAATATACCAGAACTTATGGGACACAATGAAAGCAGTCCTAAGAGAGAAGTATATACCTGTGAATGCCCACATTCCAAAACCAAAGCAAGCCCAAATGAATAACCTAATGGCTCACCTCAAGGTCCTAGAAAAACAAAAACAATCAAAACTAAAAGCTAGAACAAAGAAGGAAATTATGACAATCAGAGCAAATATCCAACCAAAAATAGGAGAGAAAAGATCCAAATCAAGACAATTAAAAATGAAAAAGGTGAGATCACAATGGACATCGCTTAAATAAAAAAGATTATTAACAATTACTTTGCAAATGTTTACACCAATAAATTGGAGAATTCAGAAGAAACAGATAGATTCCTAAATACATAGGAATTATCAAAACTGAACCAAGAAGATTTTTTAAACCCTGAATAATCCAATAACAGGAAATGAAATTAAAGTAGTAATAAAGAACCTACCAACTAAGAAAAGCATAGGTCCAGATGGATTCACTACTGAATTCTACAAAAATTTCAGGGAAGATCTTATACCAGTACTTCTCAAGCTCTTCAATGAAATCGAAAGACAACACGAAGTCCCAAAATTATTCCTGAAAGTTCCCATTACCCCGATTTCAAAACCAGAGAAGGATATGACCAAAAAGAAAACTACAGATCAATCTCTTTAATGAATACAGATGCAAAAATACCCAACAAGATACTGGCAAACAGAAAGCAATGAATCATCAAAAAGATCATATATCATGACCAGGTAGGCTTTATGCCAGGGATGCAAAGATGGTTCAACACAGGTAAATCAATAAATGTAGTATATCACACAAACAGAAGCAAGAACAAAATCCCAACATCAGTAATATATACAGGAAAGGAAGTCAAATTATTATCTTATTTACAGATGACATGATTCTCTACATAGAAGACCCCCTCAAAAATCCACCAAAAGACTAATTAACCAAATTCAGTAATATAGCAGGATACAAAAGCAACATGTAAAAATTAATAACATTACTGTACACTAATAATGAACCCACCAAGAAAGAAATCAGGAAAAAATACCATTCACAACAGCAGCAAGAAAAATTAAATACTTAGGAATTAACCTGACCAAGGAAGTGAAAGACCTCTACAATGAAAACTACAGTCCTCGGGAAAAGGAGATTGAAGAGGACACCAGAAAATGGAACAATATCCCCTGTTGCTGGATATGCAGAACCAATATAGTCAAAAGATCATGCTTCTGAAATTGATATACAGATTTAATGCACTCCCAGTCAAAATTTCAACAATATTCTTCACAGAACTGGAGAAAGCAATCCTAAAATTCATATGGAACTAGAAGAAACCCACAAACACAATCCTGGTAACAAGAGCAAAGTGGGAGGCATCACAGTCCCAGACTTGAAATTATATTATAAAGCTACAGTGACAAAAAACAGTGTAGTACTGGCACGAAAACAGACATGAGGATCAACAGAACAGAATAGAGGACACAGAAACAAGTCTAAGCCCATTCGACTATTTAGCAATTGACAAAGGGGTCAAAAACACACACTGGAGGAAGGATGGCCTCTTTAATAAATGGTGTTGGGAAAACTGGCTATCCACATGCAGGAGATTGAATCTAGACCAATATCTCTCTCCATTGACTAAACTAAAATCAAAATGGATCAAAGAATTAAATATTAAAACAGAAACAACCTGCTGGAAGATAAAATAGGTAAAACTCTTGAAGTCATAGGCACAGGCAAGGACTTTCTGAACAGAGTTCTGATTGCACAGAAAATAGTGTCAAGAATGAACAAACAAGATTATATTACATGAAAAAGTTTTTTGCACAGCAAAAGAAACAACCAAAAAAGAAAGAAAGGAAAAAACCCTACAGAATGGGAAAGAGATTTTGCCAGTTCTTTCTCAGAGGGCTAACATCTAGAATACATAAAGAATTCAAAAATAATAGACCACCCCAAAATAAAAGAAAAACATGGCATTATAAGAAGCATGTCAAAACTGTCACAAACTCTTGCAAACATCTGTATAAACTGTGAAATGTATGATTATTTTCAAGTTTTCATAAAGATTAAGGCCTTTTACTACCACAGCCAGCTAGCATTTGTCCTCATTTCCAGACATATTGGTTCCACTCTGACGCTATTTTCCAGACTAACATCCCAATGCTTAGTGAGTGTTCGCTACCTCAGCACCGGGAAATTAAACTTGTAGGAAGCACAGTGGCTGGTTTAATCCTCACCTCAGCCCTGGAAAAAGTTCCACTCACCGTCCGCAGTTACTGTACAAGAAATCAAACATGTTTACTGCTTCCAAAACGTCAGGTTTTAGACAGATCTTGGAGCCACACTGACACCCAAAAGTGTGCTTTAACCAATTCAAGTTATATTTGATGGCTCCTAAGTGTTTTACAGATTAATTTTGGTGAATATACCAGATTCACCAATACTAAGGAAACATACAAATATTTACAAAATGAATCAATCTCTCCCCCAACGAAGACTGAGGATAAATGATTTCTCCATCACGAAGAGGAACTAGATATGCAAGCAAATTTCTAAGCAAATAAACTTTATATTGCAAAGTATTCTAAAAGTTATAAAGTCTATGGAATAAGACCAGTAAGTTTCCAAAGGTCTCAGTGCTAGGAAAAATAAAGAATATGACGTCTAGATACACAAAACTTAGCTTGTAATGTATTTCTTTCCGCCCCCCCCTCCAAATATCATACCCTAAAACCGACTGAATTTAAAACTTTCTCGGAAACGACAGTCACGTGAGTTTATTGACAGCGGGAGCCACAGCCTGTGGGACAGAAGGGTGTCACTATCTCGGAGTTAAGTGTGCACTAAGCCAGTAATGGATGGTTTACAGCGGCAGTGAGTCTGTAATGCACTTCTGCAGTGGCTCTTAACCTTAGCGGCACATTAAAATCACCGTGGGTGCTTTCTTAAATACCTTTCCAGCCCCAGGAGTCTATTTAGGTGCTCGGGAGGGGATTGTGGGTGCAGTAATTTTTACAAATCCGCAGCAGATTCTAACGCGCACACAGAGCTTGCGAAGCGCTGTGTAGAAGATTCCTTCACCACAGAGCCTTACTCCTGCGCTCGGCACTGCCTGCAACGGTAAGAAAATCAAGAAGCGAAGCCACCCTCTGCCTTGCTCTACACCGCTGCGAGCACTGTGGTTAGTATCCTCCCTTTTCAGAGCACCGAGTGGGGAAACTCCGCGCAAGCCTCACCTGCTGGGAAATGTAGCTATTTGTCAAACTAGCCGCTACTGAGGACCTCTCGCGGACTTACTTGCTTCCATAAAACATGGAGCGCTCTTCCAAGGTCAATAAACTGTACAGGTCTCTTCGTTGTAACTGTGAATTAGACAAAGGGGGGACGCGGTGCTGAATACGTATTGTGAGTTAGGCATTGTATTAACTTTGCTTTTAATCCTCACAACAACCCTGTGACTTTCCTATTCCTCCAAAAACTGAGGCTCGGGGGCATTATTAATTAATTTCCCAAGGTCACGGGGCTATTAGGAGGAACACTCAGGGAGGTGATGCAACCTGCTTTTTACTATACCACACCGCCCCCTAGGGTTGCAGGCGTCTGTGGCGGCTAGTGGAAGTTAAAAGCATTTGAAGTACCAGCAGGCAATAGGCTTGAAATCTTTCCTGGTAGACCTAATTGGCTGCGACTGCTCTTTCCTCCCAACATTTCCAGCTTGTGTGTGGGTCCCACTGGCTCGTCACGGGACCTTTGCTGCCTTTTGTTAATTGCCAGTTCACGGGCTTGAAGCAATGCTGCGACAAGCATGCTCGGTCAGAGTAGGCATTCCCAGTCTTCTCTTAATCTGCCGCAGATCCCCAAACTGCCTTACAGCAGTGCTTCTCAAACCGAAACGGATGTGTGACTCTCCCGTGGACCTTGTTAAAATGCAGATTCTGAGAAGATCTGGGCAGAACCAGAGATCCTACTCTTGCTAACAAGCAACTGGAGACGCCAGTGCTGCTGATGAGAAGGACATATTAGATAGTAGCAAGGAGCATTACTGTAAATAAATGTTTTGTTAAAAGATACTTGAGGAACAGGTAGCTCTGGGTGTAGCTTGAGAAATGATATTTCACCATACATTTCATTTCTAAAATTTTAAAAAGTCTCTCCATGTTATGTGCAAACAAGCTAATAAGACTATTCACTCATTTTCCCCCTCGATGAATTTTTATAATTAATTATTTAATAGATATGACATCTCAATATGAAAATAAAGCACCTAAAATACAGTCGCGTTTCTTATGGGTAACCAAAAAAGAACATTAACTGATTAGTCAATTTTTAAAATATTAAAGGTAGCTATCTACCCCTCCAGTTCTTGTCCCTCGTAGCACTGGAAACCCAATCGTGTGTGCCTATTATGACTTTGGGGCTGCCAGCAGGATTGGGATGCTTCTGGTAAGAAACTTGGCTGACTTCAGTTTATGTACTCTAGACTAAACATAGTTATTAAGGACATTAGCCTCCAGGTCAGCAGGCCTGAGTTCAGGCCCCTGCTGACATTTTACTTCTCGAAGTTTCACTTCTTGCCCAGAGTTACCCTCCAGCAAGACTCAGAACATTTACACCATCCAAAGATAGTCCAAATTCAAATTCACTAACAAGAAATATATTTGGGTATACTATAAATTTTCGCATTCACAACACTTAGATATCTTACTATTGATTTTGTGATGAAACATAAAAGATAGTGTATGCTGTACTTAGTAAGAGGTTTTTTTAAAAAAAACTCCTTAAAATAGTGTGGTTTGGAATAGAACATCTACAGCTACGTACACAGCCTGCCACAGAGCTTTTTTCAGATACAACTTTATCCTGCAGGCAGCCTCAGCTGTTGAAAGGGACTGATAGCACCTATCCTGGGCATTTTCATGAAGATTATACACATCTCCCTCCAAAAGTCCCTGACAACTCCCACCACCCACTGTATTCTATAGGCTGTTCCTCCATGTAGCCTCCACTCCTATATTACTGCTCTTATTCATTTATCATTCATTTTCTATATCCTTTGTTTTCTAGAGAAATTTACTTATTTTTCCAATAAAGATCCACCCTCTTTTGATGACAGCAGAAAGTTTTAAAAAAGCAAATAAATTACACACACAGATTTCTATAAATACTTGTAACATGAATAAACAGTTGCTCCTTCTTTAAACAAGTCAAGCCCAGTGGATCTAAAATATTTTCTTCTCTGGGATTCACAAAAGTAGATGTAGAAATATTAGCAACCTCCCTTCATTGGATTTTTTCCAGCCTCACTTCACAAAGAGAAAGAAGCAAGTCAAAGTTGTACCACCAATATTTTGATGACATTTGAGAAATAGTGCAGTGGCCAGAATATCAAGCTGTCAGAAATACTATCTGCATCAGCCTGAAGCTCATATCTCTCTATGATAGTTTTTTTTAAATGTATATAAAACACACAAGAAAATGCCCTGCTCCATGAAATGTTTGTGATCCACTCAAAACACTGTTCAGAGCCTCATGGATAAATTGTTGAGACCCCGCCACAGAGGGGTTTGTTATGAGGAGTGAAGGACAAGCCATATGTGTGCTTTTCTTAGTTTCAGAAGTTAACATATATTAGATATTCAGTAAATGTCTCATCCAGTTCATCTTGGTAGCTATTTCCATCCCCGAGGCCTGGGGAAGAACAGTGGCAAATGCTTAGTTGACATATTCCTTGACTTTATTAAAAAAAAAAAAATGCTGAAAATGGCAAATATTTTATATGTTAGAAAATCTTAGCTCTTGTGGTTTTTTTAAACTCTTATGAGAGGATGTGTCAAATTCTAAAACATACAGTACAGTGTACAATGAAATTGCATTCACTGGCAGAGAGAATGATAAAAAGAAAACAATTATAGTCCCATCACAAAAAAAAACCCTTCTTAAGAAAAAGATCAAGTCACAACACAAAATAACAGACACTAGAAAATCAGTGACATTAAAAAAGCTATAAAAGAAAATCTAAAAGAAAATTTTTCCTAAAGAACAGTATGAGAAAGGAAATGATTATTGAGTAAAATTTAATTTACAAATCTAAGATAAGCACAGAAGAGACTTTTACCAGAAAGATTTATTAAAGAGAAACTCACATATAAATTATCTGACAGAGTAGAAGTGATTAACAGCAAATAAAACCTATACCAAGATGTCACAACTAACAGATTCTACAGTAAACTAAAAATGAAAGACAAGACAAAACAAGAAAAGAAAGCATCCAAGGTATTTTGCATTCCACATTTACCTATCAATGAAATCAACCTTCATATTTTCCCCTAAAACTTTTGAGTATACAACTTTAATATATCAACTGAAGATCTATTCAATATTCTGTTAATTAGGTTACACACAAATTCTAGGGGTTACAATGAACACATTCAAAGAGAATATGTTCATTACAGAATCCTACTACATGTTGTTACATTGCGCAGGCCAGTAAGAAAGCCCCAGGGAATCGAGGTAATTTCCACATTTTATACATGTGTGGAAAATGTCACACTTCCTCCTCTCCAGGAGGTTTCTGAGGAGTATGCTTTATTCCATTTTCACCCTGAGGTGTGTTAGAACGCCTCAGCCAGTGTGTGCTGTACAGCTTTGTCTCCCTTCCACATTAAGGCCGGTGCTTTACAAATTTACTTCAATGACTACATTTAGGACCATCCTCTGGCTTTATTTGCCCTCTTCTCCCTCCCACCATACACATGCCTGTCTTCCTGTTCATTATCTCCCTAGAGCTGTGACTTCGACATATCACCTCCCAGGAGAGACCTGCAAGATGTGTTAGACTGCCAAGCAAAGCCAAGCAAAGACCTAGCTAAATCTTTAACAATTTTTTTTTTAAAAAGACAGAGACAAAACACAGCTCTGCAATTCATTCATATTTGTTATTTAAAAACAAAACAAAAGCAAATGTTAACAAATAGTGATGCAAGTACCTGGTCTATGTGAATTGAGAGTAAAAACTAAAGCTATCAGTCCATCTCAAATCCAGTCTTTGAAAAAGGAGAAGAAATCAAGCCCTTGACTTTAGAATAGGTCTTATGACCTCTCCCAAGTAAATTATCTACACGGTAAATTTTAAAGGTTCCAGAAAATCCTCACTATCTCAGCACATGTGAGTTAAAAACATACTTTCTCTGCCTCCTGGAAGGCTATATTAGAGTTTCTTTCCTTGGCTTTCGGTGCCCTCCACTTAGATACAGATACGGTGTTACAAAGGTGATACCATCCGCCTTATCACTTAGTTAGACACTCCTGTGTTCTAAATTGCACGTTCTTTCTGAGGAGCTGCTGTTGCAGGTGGCAGTGGTAAGTAGACTGGGGGAAGAGGGGAACGAGGACCAATGTCTAGAAAGAAAACAGGTACAGGAAGGCTATTAATAAGGACACTGGAGTCGAGTTGACTCCTCTAAAGTTTTACTTATGACTTCAGCAGGGAAAATTTTGTGCAAATGAAGTTATAAATGAAGCAAAAACATTTACAGTAGATAAGCCCAGGGCTGCTCTATTGGTGTTTCAGTAGGAGTCAAGACCACTATAGTGCTTGTCCTTCCAACCCCAGAAACAGCTTAGAGGGATGGTGGGGTTTCAGGAAGCATGCTTGGAAAACCACTTGCCTATTGCAAATTGTTAGAAAGAGATTTTCTCAGCTATGAGAACCATTCCCTTTCTTGAACTTGTAAACAAGAGTTTACGATTCCAGAGGTTAATTTTCGGATACTTGGGAGGATGGATGCAGAAAAGAAAAATAGATGGTTGTTTTCAACCAGATCCTTTCTGCTATTAAGATTTTGACTTTTAAATAATGTGCAGCTAGCTTAAATGAAGATCAGAGACTCACCTAGCCATAGACAGTGGCACCGACTGAAAGCTGGACACCTGCACTTCCTCCCTTACGTAGTCACTTGCTGCTGCCTCTCTCTTACTCTACATCCATCCAGGTGAAGGAAATGGCCACTGCACTAGTCAAACTAATGGCAAACCTAAGTTTTCCGGGGCCTAGTTTGAATCAAGTGCTCCTTACACCATCAGAATAAAACAGGTGACAACTATGTAGAATGTAGGGAAATTTTCAGAAAAGGAGATCAAGGTGCTGAGCAAACTAACAATAGCTGTCCAGCTCCCCTTCCTGGAAACCTGCACCCCCTAAGAAAGCCATGAGGTGCTGGAGCTAGCTTGTTCCAATGCACAAGAGCCGATTCTGCCCGCGTTTCCCAGCTCCATATTCACAGATATTTTATTGAGAGCTTGAAATCTGCCATGCTAGAAGTATTTATACCAAGAAAACTGGTAAACCCTATATATCAGGACTTCTTTTTTTCCTCAGACAGCCAATTTATCAGCACACCACTGTCACATAAGTCTCCATGATTTGTGATTGAAGACAGCCACAATAACATCTACCTACACACTGTGAAGAACTGCAGATAACCTTGGTATTCTTTTCCTCTTATTAAATATAGTCCTCTAGAAGGAGCCTAGTGGACATTTTCACCCAGGTTTAAGAAAGGAAATAAAGCAAGACAGTCTTGTGCTTTACTGTGGACGAAGTACACCACTTCCCTGATCCCACACAAAGAATCAGTCCACTACACTCATCACAAGTCTACACACAGGTGGGAAGATTCCTGAAAATTATCCACATTCATGGCAAAAATAAAAACAACAAACAGCAAATAGAGAAATATACTATAGAAGGTATGATGAAATGGTAGAAAGCATTTGCTTTTTACTATTAGGATCTCAGTAAATGTTTGAGAAAGGATGAAAAGGAAAAAAAGAATGAGAAAGAAGGGAAGAAGTTCAGAAGCAAGGAGGGAGAGAAGGGGAACAAAAAGTATAGACAAATAATGAGACATCAACCAAAGAAGACAATCTTCTATTGAGAGGTAAACAAAAGACAATAATTAATAAAAAAAAAATGCATTCATTCAACAAAGTATATCAAGTGCTGAACAGATGGTGGAAACTGGGCATAGAAGAGTTGTTATAAGATGTGGTCTCTACCTCAAGCATTGTGCAGTTTAGTGGAGGAGAGACTCAAGTAAATTGTCATTCAGCATTGGTAAATGACTTAGTCAACTGCACGCTGAGGGAGACCATAGAAAGACTTGTGCCCCAAGCCTGGAATCCCAAAAAGTAACATCCAAAAAGGTAATAGCCAATCCAAGACCTAAAGAACAAAAAAAACTCAAGTAAATAAGTTGGAGCAAAGCGCATTTCAGATGGAGGAGAAAATGTATAAGAAGGGTTTGGTAGTAACTGGAAATGGGCAGTCATGAGTTGAAAGCACTTAGGACTGGATGATGAGGGTCTAAGAGGGAAAGATGAGGATGTAAGTCAAACGAGGTCATAATGGCCTTGAACAGTATTCTTGGAATTGGGACTTTGAGAGCAAATAGAAGCCATCAAGTGGCTTAAAGAAGACATCACTTGAGAAAAATCACCTAGTCCTGTTCATTTTATGTCCTAACCAGCCCCTAACTTGTCCACCTCTTCTTTATCACCACAACTTTCCTCTCTCAACAGGACTCATACTACAACTTCCAGCTGATCTCCTTGACTCTGCTCCATCCCACCTCTGTTCTATTTCTACAGGAAGGCCAAGAAGTTGCAGCAACAATCTGGTTGAGAGACTGTTGTGGTGAGGAAGAAAGAGGACTCAGTTTGAACTATGTGGAAAATAAAATAAGCAGGATTTATGGAATGAAGGAGGCAAGAATTAAGAGGTTCCCAGGCCCCTTACTTAGGTGTACATAGTGCTACTAACTAAGAGAAGGACATGAAAGAAAAACAGGCCTAGTGGGGTAGATGAGAAATTTAATTCTGAGCTCAAGATACTGTAGGACATACTTGCACAAGTGTATAGTCAGCACTTTATTAGAAAAGAGAGAGAGAAATTACCATGATTTGCAAGTTTTTATATGTTGGTTTTTGAGAAGGCCGATAAACAATACTGTTCCTCTTCATCTACTGGCAATCAAATGAGACACAAGCGTAAGCAGACAGAAGTAAAATATTACCTTTGCTTACTGATACATAGTATAATGTTTGGAAAATATAGGCTGCCAGTATTTCATTCCTGATTTACAGAGAATATGGTGGTCAGCCTCTGACATGGCCTCTCTGCCACCTGGTATTCACGTTCTTGTGCAGTCGTCCCCTGAGTAGAGCTGAATTATATGACCAATGGGATAATGTGAAAATGACAAATTGACTTCTGAGGCTAATTCATACTAGACATCACAACTTCTGTCTTGCCTTCTCGTGGATCGCTCCTTCTGGGGAAAGCCCACTGCCATGTCATCGAGTTGTGCAAGGAGCCCTCTGGGGGCACTCATGGTAGGGAGCTGAGGCTTCTTGCTAAAAGCTGGGCAAACAAGCCATCTTGGGAGTGGATCCACCAGCCCAAGTTAAGCCTTCAGATGACCAAAGTCCCAATTAATACCCTGACTATAACCACAAGAGAAACCCAGAGCAGAGTCACTCAGCTATGCTGCTTCTGAACTCACAGACATTGTGAGGTAGCAAACATTTCCTGTTTTAAAACATTAAATTTGGGGGTGCAATTTGTTACATAGCAGCTGATAAATAATAGATAACAGAAACTTACTTAGCACATATGCAGGAGAATTATGAGCCTCCCCTGCAGAGTCCTGCCAAATTTAAGGCAGTCATCCTCAATCTTCAGTTCATAACAGAATCTCCTGGGCATTCACTGCAATACAGATTACTGCACCCCACCCACAAGTCCGGTTCAAAAGGTCTGGGATGGAGCTTCGAAAGTAAATTTTCTGTGGTGAGTCCCAGGGGCTCAGGGCCCGATTAACAAAGATGGGACCATGACACGATGGTGACACATGGCAAACTTTACTCAAACTGCTCTGTGACAAGTTTGCATGGTGGGACAGGCATCTTTCACATGAGACCATCCAGAAGGGCAGGAAGACAAGGACCAACTGGGGAGGGGGGCAGATTATGGGACCAAGAAGGCCAGCAGGGAGTCTCTGGTCAATGCGTTCCCAAGGGCGGCAGAAGCTTGGAGTCTTATTTGTTGTACCAGGATTTCTCTTATCTATTGTTAACAGGTACTGAGTGCAGTTTCTCAGGTTATGCAAAGTGAACAGGCTCTAAATAGCTAAGAATCTACTTATCTATCTATATTTAAATCAGCTGAATGGGTAAAATTTGAGTTGGCACTACTGGACTTCTCAGCTCACTGTGAGGAAATAAGCAACACAGGGCTGACCTACAAAGGCCATATTTAACTCATTTACAAAACAAAGCCTGTAGGTCACATTGGTGCTGCCGGTCTAAAAATATGCTTTGACAACCAATGACCTGGAGGAACAAACAGTATGGGCTTCTTTGTGGCCAGGGTGGCACTGGAAAAGAGGGTGAACTCAAATGAACATATCAAATACAACCTTTTCCCTCGAGAGAAGACAAGAGAGGGAGAAGAAAATTATTGCAAGAGAAACTCCATCCACATGGAAGGAAATATTAGGAATGAGGAATAACTCTACTTTCTCCCTAAACCTCCTATCCAAGATGAAGATTCTACATCCTAAGAAAATATATTTTTCATGGTGACTTTTTTTCATTGCTAAGAAGAAGGAACTCCAATAACAACTGTCTGGTTTTCTATAAACAGAAAGCACTTTCATTACTCTGACAAATGACAGTACTTTGCCTGTGGGTGGTAAAAGCTGTTTATATATCCTTCCTTTAATTAAGTAATCTCTAACTAAAAATGATTATCTCACGATTGTTCTCAACAGATTTCCCTTAAAGAATTCCAGGAAATACATCTACTTTCAGTGTTGTAAAAAGGTATGTAAATTGAGATCTAATACTGAAGCTATTTCCCTTAATCCAGTTTTTAGTTACTTTCATCTCTCCTCTATTTAAAACATTTGTGTCTCCATAATCATCCAGTCTCTCAATCATTAATTTATTCATCTGGTCTAACCTTACTGATCACGTTCTATGCAATAAGAACAGTCCTGGGTGTTTTGAGATGATAGAAGTTGAAACCAGAGCTGGAAATAAGAAACAAACAAAAACAACCTTCTATTTTCTTTCTTCCTATCTCTCCTCTTCTCTTTCTTTTTCTTTGCTAGTGAGAACTTATATAAAGAAAACTTAGTAACTGGAAGCATTGGCTATATTAGTCTCCACTATTTTATTCACCTCTCCTTTACTTTCCATTCTCGTTTAAGAAAATCAGCACCAAAATAGCATGAACCGTTCAAAGAGGAAAAGACACAGAGCCACCTTCCCAACAAAAGAAGCCTCACCCAGAAATATGTCACTTTACAGGATAAAGAGAGACACTGAGCCTTTTCTGAGTCTTACACTTCTCCCTCCAGGCTGAAGTCTCCAAATGGCCCAAGGAAGCTCGGCCTCTCCATTCTGTTGGTGTTGATACCATTTGCATAAGTACCTGTCATTATCCCCTACCAAGTGCCTCCTTTGCAACCTTGAACGTTTCTTCTGGATTCATTATAATTAAAGAGCTAATGTAGCCATTCAGGTTCACACTGTCAATGACCATGTAATCATCTTCCCTAGTGGCCAGAATCCCTTCCTCTTTATGAGGTTACAATTAAATTCCTTCCAGCCATAAGGTCAAAAGAATCTGGAACAGTTAGCCTTCCCAGTGACTAATTTCACACCTGCGACTCTGGCACATATAAAATAAGACCTCTTAAATGGAAGGTGTCAAATTAAGAAATAATATACATTTGACTACACCTCAACTGAAGTCAATTAGACGTAAAAATTAAAGACTGTGGATTCTTTTCCTGTTGCTGAAAGTGATGCTTGACACTCCACTTATCAATTTAAGACACATCTGTGTCCCTTAGAAATGTTAAAGTAATTTGCAAGCTGGAAGAGAATTAAAATGGCCAAAGCCTTGGAGAGCACTATCAGGGAAATTAAGATAACATGCTCATGTCTGTTCCTTGTAATAATTTGCTTATTGCTTTATTTTTTCCCTTCCCGAGATTTAAGCTCTTCTAGAATGGATTTTGTTATTTTTCTGCTAGTGAGGCTTTTCATGTTTTGTAAAGGTTTCCAATTATTAGATCACTATCCACAGCTAAATGCCATGAGGATATTAAGCCTCTGGCTTCCAAGATGTATCACTGGCCACTGAAGCTTTCCTTTTTCCTGTCACCCTTAATCCACTGCGGACTTCCTCTTTACTTAGGGTTTTCAATGATTCTCACTTTCATCCTATGCAAACCACTGCAGCTGCCAACTCCCCACACTTTCATCATCCTTGTTCTCCCCCAAGACAAGATTTGTTTTCAACAGTGAAGCAAATAACTAGAAGCTTTGCAAGTTTAACTCCTGCTGGAACTCACAGACAAGTCCCTGTCAGTGCATCTCAGGAGGATTCCCAGTGAGGAGACTGCCCACGGCAGCCCCTGAGCTTCTGCACCTAACAGCTCAAAAGACTGCTGGAAAGGTGAGCAGTGTGACCCACAGCCAGCAAGCTCTAACCCTGCACATCAGCCACCCTGAGATTCTGGGAAGTCAATGTGAGCTGCTCATTGGGAACAAGCGATCTTTTCTCAGAAACCTCCAAGTGAGGACTCTAAGCCCTGAACATCAAAAAAGATCCAGTTCCTTTATTTCTTAAAGTGGTTGATACTCTTGGCCTCATAAAAGAAATCACTGTCAGTGCCTTTTGTAGTGGATTCTATTAGTGCTGCCCAGTCGCTTTTGATAACTACACCTTGATTTCTTTCCAGATGAGCATGCTTTCCCCATTGTCAGCTCATACGCTTTCAATCATGTTTTGTACCCTTTAGGTGCTCACATTCAACTATGAAGACAACACACTGAGCAATATGAGGTCTGGCTCCATTCTTATAGCACAGAGAGATAACTAAGAATAAGGCCAACCCAAAAGAAGCAGAATCTGAAAATGGAAAGGAAGAAACAGCTTCTGCTCCTTCATCAAGCCATATCTGACCAAGACTACATGCAACAGCTGAATTCTTTCATTCATTCACTCAGAAATATCTATCAAACACAGAATTCTACACGCCATTTCCTCTGGTAGAGCCAGAGGCACACTGTGGTCCCTGTTCCACACGAAGGCTTCTCCAACATGTAAAGTGACAATGACCGTTCAGCATGATTCATGCTGTCAGAGGGTGCTCCTAGAACAGCAACCTACTTCAAAGAAGGTAGCCTACGCACTAGGGGAAGACTAAAATATTTGGCTGAAGTGTTCCTATAGACTCTCTGATTATTCTTTTCTTTTCAGATTATAATTATTAGTACAAATTAATTGTGCAAAATTATGGATCTCAGTGATAATTTCATACATGTACATATATCTTGATCATATATGCACTCTCCCTCTTACCCTCTCCCAACTTTCCTTCCCCCTGGTTTCCTTTCCATTCCCTAATAGTCCCTCCTCTATTTTCATGTTTGTTTGTTTGTTTTTCCCTACATTACACATATGAGCTGGGTGTAGTGGCACACACCTGTAATCCCAGCACTCGGGAGGCTGGGGCAAGAGGCTCGCCATGAGTTCAAAGCCAGCCTGGGCGACATAGTGAGTTGGGGCCAGCATGAGCTACATAGAGAGACACCGTCAAAAAAACCAAAGAAAGAAAGAAAGCATATGAGAGAAAACATGCAATACTTGTCTTTCTGAGTCTGACTTTTTTCACTTAACATGATGCTCCCCAGTTCCATCCATTTTCCTGCAAATGACATGATTTTTTCTCTGGTTATTTTAAATAACGTCAGGATGATATGGATGAGCCATCTCAGCTTCTTGCATATAAGTTCTTTGAACTATTCCTGAGTAGTGATTTTTCTCCTCCAGGCTGTCCTCTTCCCTATTGCACCATGAGCTTAGATTTGAACTGAAATTTCTGTATCGTTTAAACGAACAGCCAAATACCCAATTTTCTGCCCCAAAATCAGTTTTTCCAATCCTTCCATTTACTATTTCTAGTGTGTCATAGAACCATGTCATAGACTTACAACACCACTATCTTCTTTACATCTCAACTCTTACCAGCATTTTCTTTACCCTATTTCCTTCACCCTTACCAACCCGTCATATCACTTCCTTATTACTTATGATTCTAATTGTGTATTCAGTATTTTATCTTCCCTACAAAATCATAGCTCCTAAGAAGACAGGAGCTTCTTTTTCTAATTTCTTTTTAATTCACACATGGTAATTGTACATATTTATGTGGTAAAATGTGATTGTTTGATACTTGTATACAAAGTATAAGGATCAAATGATCCTTATACTTCTATCTCCTTAGACAATTTAATTAATATTTCTATCTCCTTAGACATTTATCATCTCTTTGTGCTTGAAGGCTATAAACTCCTGTTTTCTAATTCTTTATAAAAATACAAGAAGCTGCTATAAACTATAGTCATTCTGCTCTGCTGCAGAACACTAGAGTTTCTTCCTTCTAACTGTATTTTGGCACGCATAGTCCAATCTCCCTCTATTTCCACTCATCCTTACCCTTCCTAGCCTCTAGTAATCACCATTCTATTTTCTTCTTCTATGAGATCAATTTTTTTAGCTTCTGCATATAGAAGGGTGGGGCTTCATGCTAACCATCAGATCCCTAGAGCTCAGCATCACAGCACTTGACAAGCAGTAAGCAATTAAATTCACTCATGCCAAAAATAGCTTTTATGAATCTACTATGGACAGACTCTAGACCGAGTGCCTAGAATTTGATGATCAGAAAATAAAAACGCAGTTCTCCTTCCTGGAGCTTATGATCTGTTCGGGGTGATGGCTAGGTGGTGGCGGCACAGCTCTGAGCAGGACACGGTCCCACAGTTCCACTCAGTGACCAACAGCAAAGCATGATGTGCATTGCGGAGGAACCCCAGAGGAACTTTCAATTCAAAGCATTAGCAGACAAGTGAACTCACAAATAACTGATAAGTAACTTCTTTTCTAAAGGTATTGGGGAAGCAGGCCCTTGAAGTCAGAAATTTGGACATATATACTAAGAATTGACATAAGATCATAAAAGGAAATAAGACTTGATATGTTCCCTTGATGACAGGGTAAAAGGATTTATTCCAAAAAAAGAAAATGGTAACTTTGCTTAAAACAATTTTACCAATCTGGAAATCATTTTCAACAAGTCCTACTAAACACGTGCTCTATATCTTATTCAGTGAGTCTCCTGGCATGGAGTGTCTCAAAGATCCATAAATGCTGAAGACTAATAATGGAAAAGGAACCTATAACATATGGGATGAAACTTGTAGAAGATAATGACAGGAATAATAGGCAAAGACTTCAAAAGGACAGATGAAAATTACAAATGGTACACACATGAATCCAAATAATAAAATAACATCAAAATAATAAACCACTGAATTAACATATTTAGGCCTGAGGATGTGGCTCCATAGTAGAGCACTTGCCTAGCATGTCAGAGACCTAGGTTCAACCCTAGTGCCACCAACCAAAAAAAAAAAAAAAAAAAAAAAGAATTAACATATTTTAGAGATTGACCATGCTATGAAAAATACAGAAAAATAGAATGAGAATTTTGCAGATAAAAAGAAGGACCGAATTAGATAAAAATTTACATTATGAAAGAGTAACCATCAGGCCTTCAAATTCCAGGGACTGGTGAAAATATCCAAGCAGAATGCATTGGTAGGGTCCCAGGCAAAATGAGGGTCCTCTTGAGTGAGTCTGGATAGACAGTTAAGTAGAGTAATAAAAGAAAAAAGAAAATGCCTTGTTGATATGCATGCACAAAGCAAAAAACTGATAAGGAAGTTTCTCAGGTATTCTACAGAAAGCCAAAATGCACTGAACCAAGTGATAATTCAACATAGAGAAAAGTGGGCAAACCTTCAAAACACAAGACAGATAAGAAAAGATTAAATAACTATGAAAGAATTAGAGGAGATGAATATTCATGGTCTAGCCGGAATTCACATCAAGCTGGAAAGATTGAATAACAGAAAAAGACTCAGACATGGCAGTAATGACTGATTTAAGAAATCAACAAGACAGAAAGGATGGATAGCATCCTTCTTTAACTTCCTTCCTCCTTTCTCTCATATGTCTTTTTGCAAGAACCTTCTTTCCTCACATACCATGTGCTGGGGCCATATCAAAAGACAAAACGGAGAAGTGCAGTTTGGCGTGTTATAGCCGACAGACCACAAGCTTTGAGTCAGGCCCGTGGGAGGCCAGCTCTTCTGTTACTCTATGAATGGTTTTTGGGGAATGCACAACAGTTCATTAAAGATTGGGATACGAATTCCAATATTCCTGGGCGGTTTTGTTGTTTAAATAATGTGAGGTACATAGCATATAATGTTTGTTTATTTCCTCCCTTTAAAGCACAGATTGTTCCAAATAACAGAAAATGAATTAATTACAGTAACTCAGGAAAAATCTACATGGTGATTTATTAAAGTTTTGTTTATGATTCTCATACTTTAGGATAGGAAAGAATAAGACCCATGTTCATTATATTTTGATTATCATGCTTCATTTTGATTATTGTGCTTTGGCTTATTACAATAAATGGAGAATATTTTGGACTGGTTAACATGACCTGCTGGTCAAGGAATTTTTAAATTCTTCAGTGTTCATTCTACGTAAGGCAGAGTGGACCAATAATAGTTAATTCCCTGTCTCTGAGTGGGTCTTAGGAGAAACGGATTTAATGAGAGCAAACCCGCCACAACAGAAATGACATCCAGTTCTGATGGACAGAAGCAAAGGCTATGTGACTTGCAGACTTGGCCCCTAGTAGAAGTGTAGTTTGAGACTTGACTTCCCTGACCCAGAACAAGCTCCTAAATATAGGGAATCCGTGGTGTTGATTAAACAACATTGGCAGCAAGCCACTTTCCTCCAGAGCAAAAACGAAAACAAACAGAATCTCCTGCCATGGAACCAAGTGTAGAGAAGGGGGAATCACTGGTGAGAAGAAAAAAACTAGGATAAGGAGATCCATGCCAGTATTTTCTTTGCTTTTTGTCTCAGTAAGTGTGTTATTCTCAGAGTGCTAAAATCTATCAAAACATATGGATGAGAATTCACAAATGGCCGTCAAATTCTTTGCTCTTTCTCCTAATATCAGTGCTGTAGCTCCGCCTATGAAAGATAGCTGCAGCCACACAGCATATCCTGTAAACAGATCAGGAGTTAATTGTAGGAAACCACAGTGAGTGAGCAAAGCTGTCAGGCACAGAACTTCCTCAGCATGGAAAACTGCTGGCGTTAGTCAGTAATCCAGGGTTGACCAGCTGCCCGGATCAGATGGCGCAGAGCCAGCATGGTCTTTAGTTTCCCCATGCTGATCTGTCAAGTTGTGACCAGAATCTCTCTGTCTTATTTAGAGAAAACTCAGGTAAGCTTTAATCCTCTGAGGTTTCACATGACCCTTGGCCTGCTGCGGCTACAGTGACTAACTTCCCATTCACCTAGAATTTTCCAAGTTTTAGCACTGAAGATACTGTACCCCTGACAGATACTGCAATCCCAGGCAAAGTAGGATGTCTGTTCATACTACACAAAACAGTGTGTTCAAGGACCTCTCCCAAGAATCCTGATCAGGCGGGGCCCCTGGGGCCTCACACACTGGGACGTGACAGCAGTTTGGACTCTCCTGGTCACTGGAAAGTCACATTCTCGCCCCTTGGTTATACAACAAACCTGGAATGGCAGAAACATTGATTGCCTCATAAAAAGTTAGCCGAGCTGGTGACAACATGCTGTTTCTCCTTCTGGGATTTGGTTTTGAATAGGATTATGGAATAAGAGGAGACGATGAGGAAAGAATTTGTCCAGATACTCAAAGCTAATTAGACAACTACACCAATTTAATTTTGCAATGAAACAGGTATCTTCTGCGACTGAAAGACAAGTGGTGAGGCAAAGCATCTGCTTAGCAGCAAACATAGCTGTAAGTCTGACTTCAGTGTTTAAAACAAAAAGCAGCCACCTAGCCACAGCGAGTAATTCATTAACATTCAACCAGTCAGATTCCATTACCATGAACTTCCACCAGCACATAAAGAAGATGGGCATTAGCCAAGACTTTTTATTGCTTTGTGTGTATGGAGATTTTCAACATGAAAACATTGTTGCCATAAGGATATATTAGTCCCAATTATAGCAGACAATGTGATACACTGTTGATTTGTTTCTGAATGCCAAAAATATTGATGTCATGATCAAAGATTCTTTACCTGATAGGTGTAGTTGTGTAAGACATTAAATTAGTGAAGAGAATAGGCAAATAGCCCATACAAACAAATATTTCAAGAATTTTGAAAACTCTAGACTCCAGTATGTGTTACTTCTTTAAAATGGTGTTTAACACACATAAAATTTAATTAAAATAAAAATTTAATTTAGACCTGCTAATAAAAACCAGTGCCCCACAAGATGAAGAGCCCAGAGAGTACATGGCTATTTCAGTGTTGTTTTTTTTTTTGGTTACAATTAGGGTTAATCATGGCAATGGAACATATGTGTTTTTCTCCACTCCCTCATGAAATGTCACTAAACTGTTTGTAAAAGAATAAAAAAATACTACGATAGTCCCCCTTTGTCTGCAATTTCACTAAGATTTCAGGTACCTTCAGAAAACCATGATCCAAAATGTTGAATGGAAAATTCCAGATATAAACAATATATTTTAAAGTGTATACTCTTTTGTGTAACAGAATGAAATTTCATGGCATCAGGGTCTGTCCCACCCTGGAAGTGAATCATCTCTTTGGCCAGTGTATCCATGCTGTATGTACTACCCACAAGTTAGTCATTTCTTAGTGGTCATCCCAGCTGTCAGGTCAATGGCCAGTGTATCCATGCTGTATGTACTACCCACAAGTTAGTCATTTCTTAGTGGTCATCCCAGCTGTCAGGTCAAGTATAACAGTATTACAGTGCTAATGTTCAAGCAATTCATTTTCACTTAATATAGACACAAAGCTCAAGTGTAGTGATGCAAAGGAGACAGTAGGACATAAGACATAGGACAGTTTAGACACTGCAGGGCATACGAGGAAAAGATATAAATAAGGTTCTAGGCATCTAGCAGTGGTTTTGAAACATAGCTTCCATAGGTGAAGGGGGGAGGACTACCATATGCATGTTCAGTGATAATGAAGACCTGAAAGGAGGTGTCAGAGTAGAAGAAGTAAACAAAACTCTGAAAGACAGAAATGAATTACAGAATGGTAACTAATATAGCAAAGGAAAAGGTAAGATGTATGTGACTTCGCAGAACAGTAGTAATAACAAAGCTGTGTAATCTACCCTTTGGAAGTACAGTCTAAGAGTTCAGAAGTGTGGGTGGAAAGCTTGTTTAAGGAGAGATTGGGCCTTTACAGCCTCTTTAACAGTCTATGCAGCTGGCCAGTCCCCTTCTGTTCACTCCCAAAGACACGGGATGTTTACTCTCTGAATAATGGAATCTCACACACCAGAGGGCTGAGGCAGGGAGGTTAACTGAAATCTATGCACAGGACTACTGAGAAGCCCAAAACCTCCTTCCTCTCCCTAGACCCTAGACACTGCAGCCAAACACATACAGCTAAGAAGTCTTTTCTGAAAACCTAATCACCCCAAAGGAAAGACCTAATGATACTGATTTTTGATAGCACCAAAGAAAACACAGTTGCTGCCTGTGGTGGACTAATTAATGGTCATCTTGCGCGGGAATGTCCAGCTGAACCGAGTCAGCATGGTTCTGGGTGTGGAAGACCCACCTGAGGATTGTTGCTGAACAAGCACAAAGAAGAACGGGAGGGGAAGAGTGCGTGCTGCTGATTTTCCTGCAAGAGCTTCATTGTGGCTGCTTTGCTTTGGAGAGTTTTTGGCAGTTTTTCTTCAAAGGAGTTTTGGCTGTTTTTCTTTCTACAGCGGCTTCAATCCTTGTCTTCATCTTGGACATCGTCTTCTGACTTCCAGCACAGGTCTTTCAGGATTTGGGTGCAGATGCAGATTTGACTGGGACACTGCCCTGGGCTCCAAGCTCTCCACTGATCCTGCAGGTCTCCAGCACACAGATGGATGTTTTGTACTTTTCTACACCTGACTCTAGTAAGCACTGACTAATACTCTGCCCAATAACCCCATGGCGAAACCGCCAGTCAGCCAAACTTGCCCTTTCATATATAGCTTCCCATGTTCAAATAGGGAGCCAGGGAGCACCACACATTTGAGAAATCCTCCAACATGCAAGACACAAAACAAAAACTCATATACATGTTGAATATTCCTTATTCAAAATACTTGGGACCAGAATGTTTCAGTATTCATTGTGGGAGGGGATCAGGAATCTTTGCATATGCATAATGAGATATCATGAGGATGGTATCCAAGTCTGAACACAAAATTCATTTATGATTCATATACACCTTATACACAGGCCCCAAATTAATTTTATGCAATAGTTTCAATGTGCCTGCTTTTTGACAGTAACCCATCACATGAGGTCCAGTATGATAACTTCCACTTGTGATATCATGTTGTCACCTAGCTTTTCCTTGTTCTTGGTGACCTGAGAAGAATTTGCCCAAACCACCACACAAATAGTGAGACACCACACACAAGTGAGGAGGTGGTTTTAAAACAGAAGATTTTATTGCAAAGTAGGATATGGCTTACGGACAAGCTGGGACACCACCAGAATGTGAACAGCTCTGATAGCTTTTCTCTGGTTCTCTTTGTTCTCCCATACTTCTACTCTCAGGGCGCTCCATACCCTCCTCCTGTATATTCATTAACCAGTTCCGTCCTCCCAGCATTTTTGGACTATGCACGCATTTTCCCATCATGCATCGGATTTTAATTAGATTCATGAACTTTTGTGCCTATATGTGACAAGTTAATAAGCATATAATAAACAGGGGTTACTTTAGGATGGTGGATCAGATCCACTGCATGTACAACTGGCTGGGAAAGTCCCTAATTCTCCCCTGTGGTCAGTTTGTGGCTGCCTCTCTGCTATGGGTCCCTTTCTGATTGGCCGTGGTCTGTACCCTGACTCAGAGCAGGATATACCCCCCCACCCCGTGGTCCCAGTGATTCTCACCCCTCCCCCTCCCCTCATGTCTGCCTGCTGCCTACCTACAATGTCGGCACTCAAAAAGTTTCAGATTTCAGAGCATTACAAATTTCCTATTTTCTGGGTAAAGGTCCTCAAACTAAGTAAGAAATAAAGAACTCTAGCCAGGCATAGTGGTACACACCTGTCATCCCAGTGCTTTGGAGGCAGAGGCAGGACGATCATTGCAAGATAGAAGCCAGTATGGACTATATAGTGAGTTCAAGATCAACCTGGACTACATAGCAAGACCTTGTCTCAAACTGCTCCCCAGTAAAATAAAATAAAGAACTCAAAAAAAGTTCAATGGAAGGAACAAGAGAAAACTTTAAAGAAATATAAAGTTGAGATATTGTTATAAGAAATAAAAATTCAGAGATCATGATCAAAAATTTTAAAATATGAGATCTGAATTTTTACAAATATCTATCAAAGAGATGAAAAATAAAGACAGCAAATATCCTTGAAAACAAAACAAAAATATAGCAAGATAGGAAACATGCAAGAAACAATAAGAAAATCTGTTAAGAGTACAGTCTAAAACATATTCCCATGATTTGAAAGAAAGGGAAAAAAGAACATACCGAGCCATGCCTATTTCTTAAAGCTTTTGCCTGGAAGAAACATATATCATACGTCTGAGTCCATCAAAATAGGATTATATAATCCATTCACAGGAGGGACCATCTACTGGGCCCATGTTTATTTTTAGCCTCATTCTGTAGACACAGAATAACAATTAATCCTTTAAATACATATGCATACTTCAATTTGCTAAAACCGCTACACTCTAAAATTTCCCTGACACAATTCATTATTGTACTTGCAACTTTTATAATAAACTGTTTTATGGTTCCAATAAAAGATAAAATGAAACATTTGTTCCATACCCATGTGGTTCAGAAGCCTTTGGAACCGGTTTGCAGGAGTTTGGAACGGTTTGGAGATGCCAGTTGGAGAAGCAGCCCTACAATACTGTGAGTCAAGCTTGGTGGGAGAGTCTAGTCAGAATTTAGAAGATCAGAATGCTAATAAAAAGGCAGATTTGGGTCCCAGAGAAGCGAGGTCATTGCCGTGATGCTCCCTGATCATGTGTGTTATCCTGTGGCAGAAAGTTTGTCTGCATTTTGCTCATGACCTGCGCCTTTGCAGGAGACTGAGATTAAAGGCTGTGGACTAACTAACCTGGTGAAGGGGAGAGTGCCACTCACTGCTTTTAGCCGGTTTATACTAAAAATCAGGAACAAAAAGCCCATTTAAAACATTTTTGGTTTTTCCAAAAAGGAAGCACCTGCAAAGAAAGAGCAGAGGAGAGCTTGATTGCTAAAATGTTTAGCATTAAAAAGAAGCCAACTACTTTATATCAGGATAACAGGAAAAATTGCTGGTGGGTGTCAGAAATCAGCATGACCACACCACTTCCAAGCTCAAGGGTGAAAAGCTATAAAGTGTTCATTTAAGAAGAGAGGCCAAGGGCACCATGCTCCAAAAAAGTCACCTAGGAAATTGGTTCCCTGGGATTCAGTTCACAGCGCTCAGCCATCCAAGTAGTCAGAGACCTCTCTGCAGCCATAATGCAAAAGGGCCTGGCTACCGCTGGAGCTGGCAGCAGATCCTGGCAGCATCCACCTGGCGCTGGTTTCATAGGCCTGCAGAATGCAAGACGTATAGGACCAGAAAAGCTTCCACCCAGATTTCAAAAGAAGGGCTGGGAGGCCAGGCAGCGTGCCCCTGGGAGGGCAGCATGTGAAGCTGTGAGAGTAAAGCTGAAAATGCTGAGGAGACCCCAGAAAATTGGAGAAGTCAGCAACGTGGAACATCTGAAGAAAGCCATGGGAGTAAGCAAAGCCAGCCCGAGAGAGACGTCGCGAGGTCTAGAACCACCAGCCATGCTGTCGGGATGGGGCCACACAAACTCTTTGGAGTTTTCATCTCACCATAGCGTTTTCTGGATGCTGGACATGGAGCTACAGGATTTACAGTTTGCCCTTCTGCATTTTGATCTTGCCTTGGTCTGATTCCTCCCCCCCGACCCCTATTCCTTCCTTTTGGAACAGGAATGTTTATCCCATGTCATTCTATATCAGCAGTGTTTAACTTTCTTCTTGATTTTTATAGTGGCTCATGGCTAAGAGTCTGCTTTGAGTCTCAAAGGAGATGTTGGACTTGAACTTTTCAGCAATGCTGAAACTATTAAGTCTTTGGCAACTCTTAGACATGGTCTAAATTCATTTTGCATAAATAAAAAGATTTGCTTGGGTCTTTTGTGGGCCAGGGGAGGAACAATGTAGCTTATATCTGGACATCACTCCAAAAGCTACATATGCTCAAATTTGGATGGATTTAAATTATCTTTTGAAAGTTAATTGGATTATGGGGTAGTATAGCTGATTTTCTGTTAGGAGCTGAGTTCTAGTTAGAAGAGGCGGATCATGGTGGGCATGACCTAGAAGGGTATAGCTCGCTTCCTGACTCCTCCCTTGACCTCTCCGCTTTGTGGCTTCCATGAGATGAGCAGTTTTTCTGGCTCTGTGCCCCTCTGCCAGGCTGATTTTCCCTTGGAACCAGATGAACACGGACTGTATGAGCAAAATAAACTTTGCCTTCTTTAAATTTCTGGTGTCCATATGCAAAAGCAATTAGACAGTGACTAAGACACCATGGAAGAAAAAGAAAAATAGAATAAAAGAAGTGAGCACTGTTAAAAAAAAAAAGATGAAATAAATCTTTTATCATCACAGAAGTGATGAATATTTCTATGTATTTAATCTGCAAACAAAGCATAGTTTCTAGTGCATTTGTTTGCTTTACCTCCATTTTACTATTTCAATTGTGTTTCCCCAAAACATATGGTGAAATCTATATAAATTCACCTTGACCAGAACACAGGCATCTTGAGTCATAACCACTGTGATTGTCCCTGTGTCACCTCGGGCAGCCCCCATCCTGCAGAGTTTCCCAGCATGCTATAAATAACAAAACGATTAGAGTGGTATTTGGAGCTTTATGCTCAGCCCCTGGCATGATCAGCACCAGGAATGTACCTAACATCTTTGATATTAATTTAAGACAAACCAGCCATATTCCATCTTGGATGAAATCGCTTTTGTCCTGACCTCTTTATATGTTCTATTTCCCGTACTACAAAGATCTGGATTTGCTGCTGCAGGACCGTACTTCCATCACTAAGCCCCCAATAAACTATGTTCTATGAAAATAGATCTGTCGCCTCTGTCTATGTCTCACAGCTCCTTGGGGATGATTCTTATGCCCAAGAACTAGGTTGTTTGGGAACAAAGCTCTAACTGCAGCTACCTCAGAATATGACCTAACTTCATGAGACCCAGTCTCAAAAACTAAAAATGGGCTGGGATATAGATCGATGATAGAACACCCACTGAGCTCAATCTCCAGTGCCCCCTCCCAAAAAAGGAGAGAGAGAGTATCAGGTGACCGTGGAGGCAGAGAATGAATTTATACCACCACCAGCCAGTGACTGCCTGGGAAACTAGAAAGCTCCTCCCCTAAAGCCTCAGAGGAAGCATGTCCCTGCCAACACCTAGATTAAAGCTCCCAGCCATCAGACCACTGGGGAATAAATTTCAAAGACACTGTGATGGGGAGGCTGGCTCAGGAGGATCACCACAAGTTTAAGGCCAGTCTGGATTACACAGTGAGTTCAAAGCAAGGCTCTGTCTCAAAAATAACAAGCAAAAAAAAAAAACAACAACAACAAAAAAGACACTTTGAGCGTGACATTTTGTTAGCCGGCCCTGAAACATTAATACACTTCCTTACACTTAAGGGACCAGTCTCCAAATCCCGTTATAGAGCATTTCTGAACAGGAGAGCTGGATAAGGACAACACGGAAACTCCTTACCCGAGTTTGTCTCTTTGAAGACTTCTTTCGTTATATAATTAACGATGACACAGCAGACAGTAGGCGTCATTCTATTTCTGATAGCATCGGCCAGTAAGTCAGGGATAACTCATTACAAGCTGGTCCTGGTAGATATGGGACTGTGGACTTTCTAGAGTCTCAAAAGTCCTGCAAGCCGGGACCCCTTTAGGAATTGGGTTCTTCAAGAAGCGCCATGTGAGCAACACCTGTCACGAAAGAAAGCTAAGCTCATAGTTGAGTGTTCCGAGCAACTATGAGGAAGCAAATTCCATGTGAGCCAGGTGGGATGGAAACACAAATAGAAGGGCATGAGCAAGATCATTCCGGAAAGCAAGGATGGGAGCTTGGTCTCAGAGTCAAAGCAGATAAATAAATCTATCCAACAAGCACAACGGACAATGACAACTTATTCTAAACCTGAGATCAGCTGACCTCTGCATGGATGGATATGGTGAGTCTCAAGGAAGAGTGTTCAAACAGTCATGTTTGGGGAGCTCTGAGGAACCCAGCCACAGGTGGCTTTCTGGCACTTGGCACCTGCCCTCAGGAAAGAAAGTTCACACCTGTCAGTGAGACAAGCAGATCTGAGTCAAGCTCCGAAACTGTGGAGACGCTGTGGTGTCCAAGGGAGGAAGCAAACACCTTCCTCCTTTTGCCTGTAAATGCGCTGCTGTTTGGGAAGATGATATTTTAATTACCTGTTGGTAATCTAGCCTTGCTTTCTACCTCACAGTTCAAAGTTTAATGGTTTTTCATTTGTGTTATATCAAAACTGCCCCACAGTATTGCATTTGTTATGCTTTCTCTAGTTTCACAGATCACATACTTTTTCATTAGAGGATTACAACTTGTGAATTTATTTTCCACTGTGTACAATCAGTTACGATTTTTCTAAATCGTTCCTTTCTCCTAGATACACAAAGTCACATTGATACTAAAGGACTAATTAATTTGGACTTTCATCCTGTGTTTCTTCCCTATCCTTTTAAGTAAAATGGTCAAAGCATGTCATTTGCTAGTCACTTTTATAATAAACACTAATTTTCACTCCTAAGTAGTTATTGATCTAGATAGCAACCACAAAAGAATCATTAAAACACCCACAGAATTGCCACATGATGGAATACTAGGCATAAATAAGCATGATAGCTAAAAATTAGTTTTCATATCTTGAAGAAAGACTTGCAATATAGCAAATTAAAAATTCACAAAATACCAATATCATATTGTCAGTATATGTGTGTTTAAAATCTAGGTGGTATTTTCATTTTCTTTTTAACCTTTTACTATTTTTCAAAGCTCCAATAATTAGCACATATACCAAATTTTAAAATATCTCACTTTTTATAATAATTTTTTTTTTTTTGGTGCTAGGGATCGAACTCAGGCCCTTGCACTTACTAGGCAAGCACTCTAACCACTGAGCTAAATCCCTAGGCCCAATAAAATATTTTCATAAGTAGAAAAAGATAAACTTCTTTTTAAAAATTTTGGAAGATTAATGATATCTACATTACTCATTTTTGCACTGCTGCCTTAGAAGAATTCACACATTCAAAATCATTGAATAATGTTTCACACTGCAAAAGGATTTAAAGAACACATAAGCCTTTACATTTTTGTCTGGGTCACAATGTTCACACACAATATGTGGCCTCTAAAGGAAGGATACTGTATTAGTTACTTTTCTAGTGTCAATGGTGGCAAGAGAGCAGATTTAATACAGAACATTTACAAGTTACAACATTCACACGTATGAGCCATATGCAGGAAAAGTGCAGAACAACTATCTGTGCACTGGAGACCTGAAAGATCCAATCAAGGGCTGGAAGCCCACAGCACTGTCCCGTGTACATCTGTGTCTGCACTAAAAGGCTGAAGAAATCTATACTGGAGCCAGAATATGATGCTCACAGCAGAGATGAAGACCAGAGCTCTCCTGAAGCAAACAGCAGTCATCCCTGAGGATAGCAAGACCCTGAGCCCTTTCTGCAATGAGAACAGCCAAGTTCCCTTCAGGAGAACCAGCCACAATAGAGCTTCTCCTGGGAAATCGCTGGCCGCCATCTTCTGCTCCTGTTCTCCTTTATACTGTGTGGGCAACCATCCTCACGTAGATCCTCCACACTCAGAACCACACCAACTCAGTCCAGCTGGGCATTCCTGCTCAAGTTGACCACAATAAGTCCGCCACAGATACCAATAATAGTAACACTGGAACTCAAGAACAGAGTCTTTAAACTGATTTTTCTTTTAATTTTAATTGACATTATACTTATTTATGGGATACAGAGCAGTACTTCAGCATGCGTATATAATACATAGTGATCAAATCAAGGTAATTAGCATTTCCTGTCTCCTTAACTGGAAACTGTTTCTCAAAGGACCAGACGGTAAACATTTTGGACTTTGAGGGCCATCCGGTCTCTGTCAGGACTCGTCTCTAGGTGTAGCACCGCAACAGTTACCGACAATACAGAAACAAGGAGACACTGTTGTGTTTCAGGAAAACTTTATTTACAAAAACAGGTGGAGCAACATTTCTCAAACTCTTGCGCGCATGAATTACTTAGGGATTCTACTAGAAAGCAGGTCTGATTCAGGAGATGAGCAGCGCCGCGAAGCCTGGGACGCTGCGTTTCCAACGTGCTCACGCTCAGAGCCACTGGCCCCGGTTGGAGGGCAACACTTTGAGCTGCACGGGAGAGCACGGATTTCACGAGGCACACAATGTACAGAGACGCACGGAACAGATCGTACCAGACGACAAAAACAGTATGTTTACCCGCAACACATTTACGTTAATGATAATGCTCTTTTGCTAATAGCTTTTTGCCTTATGCTCTGTTTTATGGAAACAAATTAAGGACATTAAGAGGAAGATAGAAGGTTTTAAATATTTAAAAATAGTTTGCTCAAGAAAAACAATTAGCTGACTTTTCTGTAGACAAAACGTAATTTATTTCTTCATTCAATAGGCATTTATTAGTTGCCTCTAGACACTAGGTTGTCAATTGCTTGGAAGACAAGATAAAGAGAACACAGTGCCTGACTACAAGGAGCTCATCAAGCAGGAGACAAGCACACAAAGAGACAATTACTTTTATTGAAAGAAACAGTGGACCTAAAATTAGTGTTGCCTAGAAGAATTTAGATCTTTTCACGAAAATTTTAGATTGTACAGGCATGACCCCAAGTTAAAAATCCAACTGTTATCTAATCCTGTCATGGACTCCTCCAACTTTTAACAAGGCACAATGGCTGAGCCCAGGGCTCAGGGTATTTATGCAAATATCCACTCAAAATTCGCTACACCAAGAACATGTTACGACATCAGCCAGATTTCCCCAGAGTTCCAGACTTGGAGTAATCATGAGTTCACATTAACTGAAATAATTCAAGTCTTGACATCTCTGCTCGGATCACCAATAGATATCCCAAACTCAGCATGGCCAAAACCCATTGAGCCCCTCACTTTCCTCTTTGGTAGCAACTCTGTCCTTCCTGGTGTTCAAGTCAGCCAAAACTGAAAGCTCCTTTTCTCTAACCCAACAAATCCTGTTGGTTTTACTTGTAAAATATATCCAGAATCTGATCACTTCTCATGACTCTCACTGCCACCACCTGGTCCAAGTGTACGCTCATGTTCCTGTAGTATTTTCTTAGCTAGCTTTTCAGATTCTGCACCATTCCCAACACAGCAGAGATCTGGAGAGGTGTTCATACAATTTCCTACTCAAAGCTTCACATTCCACTCAGAGTCCTCGAAGGACTCGCCACACCCTAGTAATCTGGCCCCGGATCATTGTTCTGCACTACTCTTCTTGCTTATTCCCCTCCACTTGCCTTGGCTTCCTTAGGCTGACTCAAAGATGTCAACCGCATTCTCGCCTTAGTACCATTGCTCTAGCTATATCTCTGCCCAGAACACATTTTCTCAGGTACCTGCCTGGCTTATTCTCTTACCACCTTCATTCTTTGTTTAGATATCACCATCTTATTAATGCCTAGTCAGACCATCTTCTTCCCCCCTCGTATTCCCAATCCATTTATTGCACTCTGTTTTTTAATTTTATGTTATGTAACATGGAAGATAATGTACTTAAATGACATACTGCTTATTCTCCCACATATACTCTGAGTAAGCTCCGCAAGGGCAGGCATCTCTGTTGTGTTCACTGCTGTAGCTCCAGCCCCAGAAGAGCACTGGCATAGGTTTGTTAATGACTGAGTGAGTCTTATCCCACTGCCTGTCAGAGGATCTTCTATACCCCCCAAAATCTCTCCCAGTCATTTGAGGGAACTTTCAAAGCATCTCCCACAAGTTCATGGATCACCTGTGCACATCTTTGCCTGGTTGGTACCTGCTGTTTGTAGTGATTCTAGGAAACCTCCCACATTGCTCTGCCGCCAGGCCCACGGCCATGGTCACCATTCCCCGCCCCTGCCTGCAGCTCTGAGGCGACAGAGCTGTGTTGCACTCCTGCGTCCCTCACCCGGCCCAGCGCTGTGTTCTAACAGCAGGAGAATTCATCTTTCCTACCTGTAAAGATGCCTGTCATAGATACCACAGGCCTGCACACAAAATCCTGCAGGCTACTGGCCTTACATGCTCCGCTGGAATCCTGAAATGTCTGAATTCCATGAGCAGATGCAATATCGGGTCAAAGAGGATCCCCCTCAACAAATTCCCCATTCTTCATGGCTGAGATTGTGCTTCCAAATCGTGTTGATGGGTTAGTGGGCAATGTCAATTTGTTTAGTTAAGATGTCTCTCTGGTTATTAACTGCTGTTCTTATTATTTTTTCATTTTGGCACTGTGGTATCCAAAATGCAAAGGGTAAGTGAAAAAGCATGTACACACAAGCCACACATAACCCAAGTGCACAGAACACTTGTCGTTCCTTGAAAGACTCTAAATGAATAAAGAAAACCTTTCTTGTTATACATTATTCAAAGGCAATTTGAATATACATGTTGTTATACATTATTCAAATGTAATTTTTTACAACAAATAAATATTCTAAAACTCCCCAATACCTAAGGATATATCAATATTAGATGAAGTTCATTCACAATATTTTACTTAGAGACAATTTAAATGCCAGAATTTATTATATTTATATGTTGTCACCTTTTTTCTTTGTTGAATTACATATAAAAATCTCTTTTCTTCACACTACTCTAACTGGAGCATTTCTGTTTTCGCGGGAGGTGGTGTAAGTGTATCAGACTAGCTCTGGCAGTGGTGGGCTGTGTGATGGTAGGCACGCTGCTTCTTCTCGGTTTCATTGTCTACAAAAGAAAGCGCTAGGCAAGGAGCTGATGTATGTCCGAGGTGAAGGGTAGGCCAGCTACCCTGCTTCGATCATAACACAGGTGTGTATTTATACTGAAATATCATGCTGTTCCCATAAGTATGTATAGTCATTGTGTCAGTTTTTTAAAAATCAAATACATTGAATAAAAAAATGATTGGGTCAAATCATCTCTAAAAAAAAAAATCATCTCTAATGGCTTTTCCAGAGATACATTTTTTACGATTTCATGTTTTAAGAAAAATAATCACCCAGTTTTAAGGGTTGTAACTGACTCAAAATTAAGTAATAAATAGTTATGTCAAATCACTTTTAACAGTTCTAAGACATTTATGCATGTGTGTGTTGGTAGAAAATCTTAAATTTCCACATGTGCCAGGGTGGGGTGGCCCGTGCCTGTAACCAAAGCACTCAGGTGACAGAGGCCGGTTAATCCCAAGTGTGAATCCAGCCTGGGTGACTTAGGTAGACCCTGTCTCAAAATAAAAGATAAAAAAGGGCTAGCTGTGTAACTCAGCACAAACACCGTGGGCTCAATCGCCAGTATCACAACGACAACACAAAACCTGTCATCAGATAATACATGTGGACAGACTGTGTGATTGTGTGTGTTACTGGGGATTGAACTCAGGGTCTTCCCACTGAGCTACATCTCTGACCCTTTTTTTAGTTGTTATTTGAGACAGGGACTAAGTTGCTCAGGCTGGCCTTAAACTTGAGATCCTTCTGCCTCAGCCTTCCAAGTAGCGAGGATTACAGATGTGAGCCATCGCACCCAGCCTGACAATAGAACTCTGTGGTATGCTACACTAAAATAATTATTCTAATTCTATAGATTCCTTCATTTGGCCACTTGATTGATCAATGTCTCTTCAGCACGTTATGTGTCAGGAATTTTGTTAAGCCCTCAGCAAGCAAAGTCATACTATAGTCTCTGCCTTTAAACATTTGATAAATGAATTATAAAATAATGGCAGTAAAAATGATATAAGGTCAGACTCAATGACGCACCCCTATAATCCCAGCATTCTGGAAGTCTAAAGCAAGAGGATCCAAAGTTTGAGCCCAGCCTGGGCAGCTTAGCAATTTAGCATGACCCTGTCTCAAAATTAAAAATTAAAAATGGCTAGAGATGTAGCTTGGTGCGGAGGCCCTGGATTTAATCCCAGTACCCTTAAAAAAAAACTGTTGCAAGTGTAGGGTAGAGTAGGGTACAAAGTGGATACAAAGGAAAGAAGTCAGTTCTGTCTGGAGGGATGGGCTAGGAAAAGCTTCTACAGGAAACAGGGCTTGACCTGTGACTGGAAAGGGGTAGTGTTCTGCAGCTTGACAGGACAACAGGAGGGAGGAAGGTGGTATTGTGGGCAAGGACAGCATGAAACAGGGCAGCACATTAGGGACTGGAAGTAATTCAGTACAGCTGGGAAAAAGGTGAAGGAGAGTCGAGTGGGAGGAGGTAAGGAAGGAACTTGACCTCTCGTGCCAAGGAGTCAGGTTTTTACATAGCAGCAAGAGAGTCATGCAGGATTTTCAGCAGAGATATATGGTTATATGACTGTATGCATATGATCCATTATGTGCACATTACTTGAACATTTCTGAGAGCCTCCTTTAATACTGTCTTGGAAGGTGAATCAGATCATGGCAAGGAAGGCAGGGGGATGATGAATTAGCCTCCATGACTGATGTAACAAAGTACCACAGACTTGAGTGGCTTAAACTACAGAAATTTATATTCTCACAGCTCTGGAGACTGGAAGTCTGAGGTCAAAGAGGTGGCCTGGAGTACTTGTTCTGGGGCCTCTCTCCCTGGCTTGTGGGTGGCCATCCTTTCCTCTGTCTTCTCCTTGTCTTCCTTCCACATACATATCTGTATCCTCACTTCCTCTTTTTCAAAGGACATCTGTCATATTGGACTGGGGCCCAAGATGATGACCATGTGTTACCTTAATAACCTCTTTAATGCCCTTTCTCCAAATACTGTCACATTCAGAAGTTCAGGGATTAGGATTTCAACCCATAAATTTGGGAGACACAGTACAACCTGTAACAGGCAATGGTCCAGATGAGAATCAATGAAGAAGGACTGGGGATGCAGGGTGAGCGCAGGGCATGTTAGAGGGAACCTGGCCGCTGTCTGCATCTGGTAGGGATGGGAAAGAAGAGGCGAAGAGGACTCTGGGCACTGCTGAACAGGGTGCATCTGACAGGGCAGGGCAGGTTTGAGGAGGAGACACAGGAGTGGAGTGTTAATATGTTTTGATATGTCTGCATAGATTTTTAAGAAAATTTTTATCAGGATATAATAGATATACATCTTAAAGAGTCATACATTGCCAAGAGGCTTAAAATAAAGAGAAAAACTATTCCCCCCTCCCCCTAAGCCATCTCCCCTCCCCCAAAAGAATCACATTTAACTCTTTAGCTCTTTGATCCAGCACTATCCTCCATGTTTCTAAATAATCTTCGCATTCTGCCAATGGGGCTTTGCACTACTCTTCCTCCCAAATTCAGTACTAGCTAGGAGGCAGGCACAAGAGTCAGATAGACTAAAACCAAAGTATCAGCTTGATTATTGACCAAAGTAGAGCACTTTCCAGGAGTTCATTCTAAATTTAACACATCTGCTCAGGAAGTTATCCATCCTGCCTCCATAAAATAATCCAAGGGCTCAAAAACAAAATCAAGTAAGAATGAATTTGATGATGCTAAGGAATTATTGCTCATTTTTATATCTAATGATGGTATTATGATTATACTTACAAAAAGATTTATTTTCTTTTAGAAAAACAAGCTAAAATACTTAGGGGTAGAATAGCATTATTTAAAGGCTTGATGAAGCAAGAGTGGCCATGAGTTGAAACTGAGTGATAAGTATCTACACCTCTATTATTAGTTTTCCTACATGTGTGTGTGCTTATAATTCCCCATAATTGAAAATTGAAAGAAAAAAAGGATAATTGATCTAGAAAAACAAAAAAGTAATTAAAAGAAGGAAGTGGGCAGGCCATGGTGGGCACACCAGTCACCCCAGCACTCAGGAGGCTGAGGCAGGGTGCAATAATGACAAAGCTAATGAGAAGCCAAGTAAGATAAGATGGCAAACGCCATTGCCTGATTATTAAGAAGTTGTTTGTGGTGGCTGGGGGCGTAGCTCGGTGGTAGAGTGCTTGTCTTTCATTTGCATGGCCCTGGGTTCAATCTACAGCACCCAAAACATACACATGAAAGAAGTTATTGGTGTGTTTTTTGCATAGACACTATGTACAGGCACTATTCTGGGGCCTGGGAATACAATGGTGAATAAAGTAAACAAAATCTTCCCCGGATGGAAGCTACCTTCTAGTGGCACAGTGACCATCGTCACACAGTTTTAGTGCAGTGGTGGAGTCTAACATCTGAAGAGCTATAATTGATAGACTTACTGAGAGATGAAGAAGTGAATACAAAAAGCCAGAGTCAAATTCTCAAGGGGAAGCAGATGTTGCAGTAGATAGAGGCAAACTTTTTTTTTTCTACTATGAGAGAAATGTGAGAATATAAGCAGGCTGAGGGTGGAGCCAGTGGGAAGTAAGAGATTCTAAAGCAAACTAATAACAGATACATTCCTAGAAAAGCTGGAAAGGAGCTGAGTTATGTCATGCCACAGTGGAGGGATTTTCTTTGACTACACAAACAATAATAAAAATGCCTTTGCTCTAAATTGAAAAGGAAAGAGGTGAAGGTAGATTCTAAGCTCAGAGTCATTAGTCTGACAAAGGTCACACACATCAGGTAGGAACTGGGCATAGATGTTCTGATTCCTCGGCCATGCATAATGATCATCCTTCCCTCCAAGTCTAGGAAAATAAGCGCTTTCCAGTCTAGGAAAATAAGCACTTCAGTACTTCCACTTTGCTAAACTGTGTAAAAGAAGTGGGCAAGAAAAACGTAGACAGAAATGGTCAGAAGGTTGAGGATTTAGCTCAGTGCTTAGGGCCAGGCTGAGTTTGATCCCCAGTACAAAAAAAAAAAAAAAAAAAAAGGAAAGAAAGAAAAGAAAATGGGCAGAAGTACTTAAAAGAATCTGCTATATCCTGGGGGTTTGTTTGTTTTTCTTTGTTTTTTCATTCCATTAAATAGCAACCTTAGTGCATTATTCACACTTCATTAAGTTCACCATTTTAAAATATACAATTCAGTGATTTTTAATGTATTTACGACACTGTTCACTGATCGCCACTATCTAATTCCAGAATATTTTCATCACCCTAAAAAGAAACCTCTTACTCATTGGCAACCACTCCTCGTTCTTCCCAACCAGCCCCTCTGCCATACCCTGTCTTACTTCCTCACCAGGCTGCACACAGCTTGAGAGCAGGGATCCTGCCTGTGCCTCTCAACAGTGTAGTCTGCCTGGTATGGGTGGAGGGGTATCTGAAATTCTGACTGCCCATGATCCATCATTCTTCCCTTCTTTCGATAACAGATCCTTGGTTTTCCCTCCCTAAAGGCATGCGATCCTGGTACAACCATGAGTCAGGCATCCCATTCTTCCAGCTAAGGTGTGGGAAGTGACTCCAGTTAGTCTATTCCTTTCTTTTCCAGAAAGTTGAATCTTAAGGAGCAGGAAACAATCAGATGAAACAGATCAGAAGCCAGAAAAGACTACTGTTCCTGCTAGAAAATCCCTGGAGCTTCCTGGGATCTTGGAGCCTGCTTGTTCCATTTTCCTTCTGTTCCGTTATCCATACCTTTACCATAAGTTAGCTCTTATTATTTTGTTCTTTCCGTGACTATGCCAAAGAAACCTAACTGATTAAAAAAAATAGGCATTTAATAATTACACGTTAAAATATAAACCAGATAGTTCTGAACCCAAAGTGAAATAAGTAAAATTCCAACTTTCATTTTGGCCAAGTTTCTTGAATTCTACAAATTTTACTTTTGACACTACAAAATGTCCTTCTTTGTCAATCTCTCCATCTTAAATGTCAACGATTGTGGTTTTTAGATCTGATTTAATCTCTCATAGTGTTTCCTTCCTAATTTCCACTGTCAGCTGAGCCCATGACCTCTTCGTCCTTCTACCTTACTTCCCTTGAAGGGCGACAGTTATCTCTAGACAAGCAGCTATCAAAGGAATCTCTTTTTCACACACAGCCTTGTGAGTTGTCAGAATGACAGTCTCTGCGGGATGTTATATCACCGCCTGCAATTCTGAGTGGTACGTTTTCTTTTCTTTTAGCTTTGTCTCCTGGATTTACAGTTTGAGGTCATCTTTGGAAACCTTGCATTCACAGCCATGTTCTCAGTAAATGTTTCTGAAGTTTTTAATTCAACCTCACAGAAGGTCGGAGGGCAGAAGAATTTGGGAGATATTTTCATCCAACCCCTTCCTTTTGTACATGAGAAGAGGTGGCCCAGGGGGGCCCATGTGACTTCCAGGAGGTCCTGTGCTGAGTGCAGAGCAGATTCAGGAGCACCAGTCTGGGGACACCTCAGCTGTTGTCCAGCTACCAGACTCTTCTGTTTTCTCTGTTTTGTATTTGTTTACTCTCCTTTAGAACCCCATATTACTAAAGATATTAAAAATACTTCTCCTTATATACTCTACCCCTAGGTCCTAATTATTTTTTTAACCTCAGCTAAAAGATGTTGTAAGTAGATTTCACCTGGAGACAGACTCAGCTCGGACTTGGTGTACAGAGTGGCCTTTAGAGAGGAGTGTGGAGCAGAGACAGGACAAGTACCTGTGGAGGTGAGGAGCAACAACAGAAGCAGACGGGGAGAAAGGTCAAGTTGCAAGAGCCCCAAAAACATTAGACAAGGCCACAGAACAGCTCTGCAGCTAGAGTGGCCTTTCAGAGGCACCCCGGCCAGGCACAGATGGCCAGGGCAGGCACTGGGCATGGCCACCCCAGAAGGGTGTGGTCTTGGGCCAAGACAGTTCTCCACAGCTCAGGCCGCAACTGGAGGAAGGGGTGATCTGAGTCCAGCTGGTGGCTCGGATGCCCACCCCTGCCGTGGCCCTCTCCTCACACAGCAAACGCTGACAGCTTCCTCCCAGGGAGCTACTGTCTTAGCTATTTCACACCATCCCTGGCCTTGAGAAGCTTAACTCTAGAGGGAGATACATTAATAAATCATGACAATGATGTGAAGCACAACATTACACACACAGAGGTGAATGGACTCACAGGAGAGTGCAATTAGGTACGACTGCGCCGAGGAGGCAAAGGCCACTGGGTTCAGGGAGGGCCGAAGGACACCGCAGAGGGAGCTGAGGAGCGTTTGCCTTCCCCGAGCAGGACTCTGTTCCAGTTTACATTTTACACTGTTTCTTTTTTTTTTTTTTTTTTCCCCTCAATGTCTCTCCTCCAGCATCTTTTGTATGGATATAATCCTCTTAATTTTATGTCTCGCTTATTTCACACATTTTCCTTATTTCTTTTAATGTCTACAGAGGCTATTTTTCTCTCTCTAAAAAGCTAGTCCCTCAGCCCGTTTTAAATTAAGCTTTAAAACCTAATTGTTGTGCCACATTTTTGCACATTTACTGTGATTACACACCTGGCAAAAGGCATTCCAAGGGATCTATAGACTTAATGGGTTCCAGTTTCAAATATGTAAATAATTAAATTTCTGATCTTAATAAAAGACGTTATAGGCTTGATGCTAAGTAGAACTAGGAATGGGGAATACAGAGAGTTAACAAGTATTTATTCCTTAGGAGATTTCTAACAGGTTATGCTGCCAGCCCTTGGAAAGTTATGTTGCAAAATTAACAGATTATCATAAGGAAATGCAAAATTGGGGCTTAAAATTCTCTGGCCTAACATAAAACCAAAGGAAAAGAAAGAAAAACCAACTTGGCGCCCTCTGGCTGAGAACTGGAGGAAAGTAACACACCACGGTGCACAGGAGGGTCACTGGCGCACAAAGCCGCAAAGCCCGGCTGCCTTCCGCGGCGGGGCGGCCGCAGACCCGCCCCGCAGATCACCCGAGAGCCGGCGGCGCGGGCTCTTCCCACCCACCGAGAGGGCGCCGGCGGGCCGGGCGCTCGCACGCTGGCGGCGGCTCTCCGGCGAGGGGCGAACGGAAAGCGCCGCAGGTGTTGGCTGTCGGGCGGGAGCTTGTGCGTTCAGAACCCGAGAGGCTGCTCGGCCCCAGGGGCGTGGGCGGGGTACGTGGCGGCGTCAGCCAGGTCCAGTAATTACCTTGACTGAAGACCTCCCGCTCCTCCGGGAGCCGAGTCAAGCCCCATCCGTCTTTGAAGGCCTGGAGGAAATCCTAGCGCTCCAGAAAACTTCTGGGAAAGGGGAGTGAAGTCTTACCCCGGTTACTAAGCCTCGCCCGGAGAGCTTGCTAGCGCCCCAGGAACCAGATGGATCCTGTTCCGTGCCGGGCAGCCTCTGCGTGCTCCGACCTTCACGGTGGGAATCTCTTGGCTCCCACGATGATTGACAGCCTAATAGCACAGCGGAAAGGCCCGGCAGGTCTCTCTAAATCCGCGAGTCCTGCGCGCTCCTGAGGAGAGGAAGCAGGCCATTTTGCAAGGGCTTAGATTTTGGCATCTGTTCCTGCTGCTTTTCAGCTCAGAGTCATACTGCACCCCTCAAGAGCCCAAGGAAAACCAAAGCCAAACCCCAGCCTCGAGTACCGTGTCACAGTACCAGAGAACAAGCGGAGGTCCGCGCTCTTGTGCACGTGACAGGGAACGTGAAGGAAAGGCCATGAAACTAAATCCCAAATGTCACCCAAAATGGAGAAATTTGCATTTAAATACTTCAGCTCAAAAAGCAATTTTTAAAAATTCAAGTTATCCGTGAACATGGCTTCTGTGCAGGTTATATTTGGTACATGTGACTTCATCTTTAAAGTTAACCATCATTTGGGGCATTATCTATATATAAGGAACTGTGTCCAGAGGTACAAGATAAACATTTGGGTTCCAAGTATTTACATTGTAGGGATCCTGACAAATTATTGTGTTCACAGTGTCAGAATGGCCATAATTACGCTTTGAATGAAAACACAGTGGCAGCTGGGAGTTGAGCTCCGTGGTAGTGTTGTCGGAGGGGAAGGGGAGTTCAAAAGTATATTTCCAGGTTCTTTATTCGCGCAGGCAATGAATTTTGTTAGGTTTTCGGTTCGGCGCTTAGACAAATCACCGGGGCTGACAACAGCTGGCCAGGCGGAGAGGTTTATTATCAGAAGGGAATCAGGCGGACCATCCTGGTAGGTTGAGAGATGGCCCCTTGTGGCTGGATCTGGGGCCTTATACACCATGTTTTCCCCCGTGCAGGAAGTTTTCTCACGCGGGAACTCCGGGGAAGGGGAAGGGAAATTGTGTTTAGGTCTGTTGTTTATGCTGTAGGTTGGTATGTGAGGCAACAGGAAACTGGCCTGGGGTGAGGTGGACTTGTGCCCTGGCCTCAGGTGATGTGGTCTTGTGACCCGTGGGGCGGAGGTGGGTATGGCGACTTGGAATGGGGAAGAAGGGGAAGGGTCTCTCTGGAGAACAGTGGGAAACAGGCCAGCCTAACAAATTGCAGGAGCGAATTTTAGGGCATTAAGGAAGTTTCTTTAAGTAACAAAAGGGAGACTAGTTTGGCCGGGTGGATAAAATAGCCTGTCGATGCTGCGGTTAGGGATCTGAAAAGGCCCGGGAGGCTAGGGAGCTGAAGATAGAGCATGGGCTAGGGAGCAGGGGACAAAGGGGCTTAAGGGGGCAAGAGGGCAAGCCCCCAAGGGAAAAAGGGAGAAAAGAAGGCCCAAACTCGCGGTACCTTTCACATTTATCTGGATTCTGTTCTCCTGAGTTTCTCAATCCTGTGAGAAGAGGGGTAATCTTGTAATTTCGCGTCCCAGGCTGCCGTCAGGTCAAGGCCACTCCCCAAAGGTCATGTTCATCCTCCCAGCCAGGTCAGGCCACGTCCTATTCCTACCTCAGTAGAACGTTTGACTAGGATACATGCAGTCCTGAATTCATGCCTCAGTCCTGCAAGAAAAAAAAGAGAAGAAGAAAAAAATAAGAAAGGAAATACAAATACTTTCTTCAAAGAAAAGCACTCACATAGAGCTATCACGTCTGCTCTTTGAATATCCCCGAGTAGGGCCTGTTCCCTCACTGTATTACTGGGACACGGACCACGGACGGGCAACATGTGTGACATTCTGATGAGCCGGGGGCATTGGAGCTTCCCCACTGGTCCCTGTCACTGTTATAACTGTTATATTTTTTCCCCAAATGGTAGGCATGAGACAGAATAGGAAACTGGGAGAAGACATGGCTGATAGGAATGAACAAGCCATTTTATTTTTGCTAGTGTTACATCTGGAGGTGAACTGTGAGCTGCTGTCATGCTAGAAAATGCAGCTACTGGCGATTGTAACCCAGCTACAGTAAAGAATTAAAGAAACTGAGTTTTTTTTTTTTTTTTTTTGTGGTGCCGGGGATTGAACTCAGGCCCTTGTGCTTACAAGGCAAGCACTCTAATCACTGAGCTAAATCCCCAGCCCCTAAAGAAACTGAGTTTAAACTAAGAGAAGACAGTTTACTTAAAGAAGGTGAAAAAGAGGAAAAAGAGTGGTGATGGCTACTTGACAAGTAAGTAGCATTCCAAAGTGAAATACACCTGGGCCTTCCTCTGTAGTCTCTTTTACTGAATTTTTCCTTGTTTTGGCCCTTGGAATCTGATTGGCTCCTGGGCTTGTCTTTCACCTTTGCAGCACCAATTTTCACAGTGGGATATCTGGGGAGACAAAGATTTTTCACAGGCCATGCAGACTTGAATTGTGTGAAGGAATCATTTTCTAGATCCTCTAATTGTATTTTTACTCTCCTCGAACAGATGTGCCTGTGAATATTGCCAGTGGTCCTCTCTCTACTTCTTTTCTTGCCCACATGTGTTCATGGTTATCTTTCTTCCTCTATATAAAAAAGGCACAAAAAAGGAGGCTGTGATTTTAGCATTGGCAACAGCTCACGCCAGCCCAATAAACTTTTATTAACAACAAATGACTTTTGGGGGTGGGGGGAATGTAACCAAGGGACTTCACAATGATCTATATCCCCAAGCCTTTTATTTTATTTTATTTTATTTTTCAATTTTGAGACAGGGTCTCACTGAGTTGCTCAGGCTGGGCTCCAAATTGCCATCCTCCTGCCTCAGCCTCCCAGAGGGCTGGGATTACAGGCATGCACCATAACATTGGAATTCAAGAATCTTCTACTGATGCCTTCTTTCAGGCTGGGATGGAGGCAGGGTGCTCAGTGCAGACAACACAATAAGAAGCAACTCTTAAAGCAGAGTTCTGGAACAGCTGAACAGAAAACTTGGTTAAGGAATTCTGCATCTTCTTTCACCATGACAACACACACAGTGAGGTCCCATGTGTTCAAGAAGGAAATGATTGTTTTAAAGACAGGTATACCAGATTCATTTGATTTGACGGAAAAAAAAATAAAATTAGCTGTTTCCTGATGAAATCATCATACTTTTACTTGACTGACTGGTCTTGAAATAGGACAAATACTGGATGGTGAGTCCCGTGAATGGTGGGTTCCATGGGAATTCTTTCCAGGTTCTTGGTGTCCTGAACAAAGAATTAGATAGAACACATAGAAAAGGTAGGGGAAATGTATATTTATTGAAAGTAGAAAAGAAGTACATTCTGCAGGGTGAGAGCAGGCCAGTGAACTGACTCATAGTGGCAGTGAGGTTAAGGGAAAGGTGTCTTTTGTTTCTGGAATTCCTGGATTGGCTACTGTTATGACTTATATCTAGATGTACCCCCAAAGCCTCATGTGGTCATAAGTGGGGAGTTTCACAGGTTCCTGGATTAGGATGTGTGAATGTGGATTAAGGGTGTGATACTAGGATTAAGGATGTGGACAATGGAAGCCCTACCCTGGGCGTGGGTGGCATCTGTTAATAGGTTTACAACCTGGATGGAATATAAAGGGAGAGTGGGGAGAGAGGCTTGCTGCAGCTTGCTGCCTTCTGCCTGCCCTGCCACTCCATGGACTGTTTCTTCTCTGTGATGCCCTCTGCCAGGCCACTCTGCCTTGGAGCCAGCTGACTATGGACTGAAACCTCTACAAACTGTGAGTTACAATAAACCTTTTCTCCTCTAACTTTGGGTGTTGGGTATTTTGTCTCAGCAATGGGAAAGTAAGACAACTTCTCCCTCATAAGGCATTGGGATGGTTGTCCTACTAAAAACTCACTTGGCCTGGCACCAGATTTAAATTGCCCTATCAAAAGAGTCTCTTGGTTTCAGATCAGATGTAAATTAAGAATTGAAAATAGCATTTTTTTCTGATTGGTTCCGTGTACAGTGTTCAGGAGCTACAGAGTTGTTAAGATTTATACCTAGATGTCACTCTGAAGCCTCATTCATGTGCTCATAGGTGGGACTTTGGGAAGGTGATTGGATCATGGGAGCATTATACTCAGCAGTGGAATAGTCCCATATTGAGTATATAGCTAAATGTGATTTGGAATGTGAAGTCTGGTTGGAGGAGGTGGATCACAGAGGGCATTGCCTGGAAGGGTCTATCTCCCACTTCCTCCCTTGCTCCTTCTCTCTGCTTCCCTCTCCCATGCCCCTCTGCTACACCACCCTGTCTTGGAGCCAGCCAACTATGGACTGAAACCTCTACACACACGTTCAAATTGTGGGTGTCGGGTATTGTGTTTCAGTGATAAGAGAGTAACTAAGAGAAGAGTTATCCTGTATCCTGTGTTCTGTGCATGTGTGTCTCCATAACTGATAGAATTTGTTCAACTGTTTGACTAGTTTTCCCCCAGCCCTAAACGTAATGCTCATAATTCTTTATGAGATGCTGAAGGAGTGGAGGTCTTTTTTTTTTTTTTTTTTTTTTGCTTATAATTCCTTCCTTCTGAAAGGGGCTGTAGACCCTGTCTACTGGCAATTATGTTCCCTCTAACTACCTTGGGATATGAGGCTTACTGACTGGGCTGGAAAGAATGTGTCAGTAAACAATAAGAAAGGAGTGTCAGTATGCGAGGAATTGTTGAGTTACCTGTTCAGTGGGAGAAAGCTCAGTGAATTTGTCAGGAGAGTAGTGGCTTGTAGTCTGCATCATCATCTGAAGGTGGATTTTTGGAAGTCTTGAATGGACAAATGTTACTATTAGGTTAAGGAGGCAGAGACCAAATATGAGAATATTTCCTGGACCATCTTAAAAGGTAGACTATGACCTACCCAGTAATTAGAAAGATTGTGTGTGTTGTGTGTGATGTGTGTGTGTATGCACTCGCTATTATCTGGGGAAGGTTTTCTAAGGAGTTTTATTTCCATGCTCCCTGTAGAGAAGAAAGCATGATGAAGAGGTATATTAGGCAAACTACCCAGAGCCTGAGAGCTGAAGCCCTCACAGGATTACTCACACTACAGATCCAACCAGAAGCAGGAGTCCCAATATAGGTACTCATTTAAGCTGTGTTGGACCAGGGATCATTAATGACTCTACTTATCTGCATCCAGAGCAGTACTGGAGTCTTGCTATTTGAGGAGGACCCTCAGATTTTCCAGAGGGTCACAGGAGTAGCTTCTTGTGGGGAGGGGTAGGGATCCGTTCCCTCAGAAATTTAAGTGAGTCTGGCTTTACCCTAGAAAGGTGAATCTACCCATCTATTCTTTCTATCTTTATTGCAGTGGGTGTGACAAGGATCACTGAAAAGGGGCCTTTCCATTTTGGATTTAATTGGTTTGTAGGAGTCCCTTATTTTCAACTTGTAATAAGCACTTGGTCTCCAGGCTAGACACTAGGCACTCCCCTTGAGCCAGGAGCTGGCGGGATTTTGTTTCCATATAGTTGGATAGCTTGTTATACTTGGCCCAGATTAAGAAGATGTAGTAAGAGCCTTATAGCCTCTGGGTCCACTACCATATCAGAAGATGGAAAAGCTGAACTGGCCTCCCGTCTAGCATCTTAAGTGGACTCATATTTAGTCGGGTCCTTTGGGCATCTTGAATCCTAATGGAGACTATTGATGATAATCTGAGCCAAGACTCAGAAGCTTCTTGGCAAAGTTTCTCCAGAGTTTGCTTTAGTGGGTCTAGTTGATTCTTTTAAACTTTCCAGAGGACTGAGGTCCCCGTGCAAAATGGAGATGCTAGTTTATTCCTAAAGCCTCTGCCAGAATTGGAGAACCGCACCCCCGCCCCGTTTTACTATCAACTATTTTTTTTGAGTAAGGGAGTAGAACACTGTGGGATACTTAAAACATCATGGTTAACATTTGGCCTCTGAACTGCTATCAAAGTGAGGTGGGAATAGGGTGTGGCTTGACCTGGCTGGGAAGATGGACATGACCTAGGGGGAGTGGCCTTGACCTGATGTCAGCCTGGGGCTCAAAATTCCAATCGCCCCTCTTCCTCTCTTCTTGCAGGATGGGGAAACTCTCATGAGAACAGAATCCAGATAAATGTGAATGACACCACGAGCTCTCTCTGTTGCTCTTTTAACCCCCCTTTGGCCCCTGCTCCCTACCCAAACTCTATCTTTAGCTCCCTGCCCTCCCACTCCTTCTCAGATCCCTGACTGCGGCAGTTGCTGGTTGTTTCACTCACCTGGCAAAACCAGTCTCCCTTTTGCTACTTAAATACACCTCCTTAATGCCCGAAAGTTCGGTCCCGCAATTCATTGCCTGTGCAAATAAAGAACCTGCAAAACCCCCCTCAAATATTAGAGGTCACCCCCTTGCCCTTCTATGACAAAAGCAGGAGTAAAGAAGCTCCGACTCGACTAGGGTTCTTTTTGCCCCAATTATTCCTTTTGATCTGGTGGAGAGTTTTCCAGAGAAGAAAGCTGAAACAGAGTAAGCTGTTCCTCTTGTAACTATAAGACGTTGGATTTGCTTACTTGTGACATCTAGGGGAATCTGGGGGTTTTGTAGGAGATGGAGATGTGTGTGGACAGGGCAATACTATTCTTCAGTTAGATCTTTTCTGCAAAATACAAGGAAAGTGGTCTAAAATCCTTATGTTCAAGCTTTTATGTCTCTCTACGAGAAACCATCCCTCTGCAAAGCCCCAAGACCCCAACAGGAGACTGAAATCATGGATGATCCCATCCTCAGTCCTCCACCTGTTTGATAAAGGAATCCACACTGAGAGGTCTCCTCGACCTCCTCCCGATAAGCTTCAGGCCAGTGAGTCAGTCCCATACCCTCCAAGTGAGGGAGAAACTCTGCCCACAACTAGCACCCCAGAGAGACCCAGTACTCCCCACCTCCTCATGCTTCTCAGACAGCTTTAAGCTTGCGCAACATACTCTGAGTGGAGTGTCTTACTCGTGCACCTCGCAGCTCCTCCTGCACCTCAGAGCAGCCCCAGGACCAGAGGGCCGGACTCGAGTCCAGGTTTGGTTTTCAGTGGCAGATATCCAACAGCGCAAAGAGCATTCAGGCTGATTTTCAGAAGCTCCAAGTGAGTTTGCAGCTGGGTTTCAAACGTTGACTCTTGCTTTTGACCCTTCCTGGCAAGATGTTGAATTTATCTTGGCTGCTTGCTATACCCCCAAATGGAAAACAAAGACTCCTAGATGAGGGTAGGAGATATGCAAATGAACGACAATATGATGCTAGAAAAGAAGGGAATCAGGCCAGAGAGGTTACCGTCCCTCTGACAGAACCAAACTGTGACTACAGTAAGGGAAACAGACCGAACACGAGTTCTAAAACAATGGCTGCTCTGACCATGAGAATACAAAGACGCATTAGGAAACCTGTTAATTATGGAAAGGTGGGAGAGGTGACACAGGGTAAAGAGGGAAACCCAGCTGTCTTTCATAGTTACTTGGTAGAAGCTTTCTGTAAACATACAAACTTAGCTCCATCTTTCAAGGAGGCACAAATGGAACAGCCTTTCATTAGCCAGTCAGCCCATTTTCAGCGCAAATTACAAAAACTTCAGCTGGAACCCTGGGCCCCTTTGACCCACAGCCTTGTCTGTGTTCAACCATCAGGATCTGGAGGAGGACGAAAAGGAGAGGGATAGACAACAAAGACAGGCCAACATTATGGCGTTTCAATCGGCAGTGCTTTAGGCACACCCAGTTGTCCGAGGGAAAGCCCAGGGCCAGTCAAGGAAAGAGTTCCTGCTTTAAATACAAGAACACTAGATACTGGGTGTGCAGACTGTACCGGGCCACTGCCCGGGCCCTGCTCCCCTTGTCACATGGCTGACGTGACTGATTCATGGCACTGATGGATTGTGCTCCCAGAGAGGGGCTAGGCCAGGCAAACCCCTCACCTCCTGCTCTGATAAACAAAAGCATGAGACTTAAAGAAATATATTACACTTTATGTCTCACACAGGTGGAACTTGTATAGTGTGTAGACGTTGTCTCGCACCCAGCAGAGCCAAAAATGGTTTGTTCTGCAACCAAATTAGCAGCACACACTCTAGTTGCTCTGAAGTGTCTGACTTGTACCCTCAGTGAGTGAACAAAGACACAAAGACACACACACACACACATACGGATAGAGAAGAGGAAAGAGAGAAAGAGAGCACGCAAGTGAGTGAGCAAGCTTTCCCTAAAGGGAGCTTACCTCCTTGTTGCGCTTCCCAAGAATGGGACACAAGATGGGGGAATGTGTGTTTGGGGGTGTTGGGGTCCAACCTGTAAGCTGCTATCCACTGAAGGTGAAGATCCTCCCTTGCTAACAGTGTAGGGAATGCACCCTTCCCTTATCCCCTACTCTCATCATCTCAAGGACCAGGTGTGCTACAACAGCAGAGGGGCGGTACCATGATGTCTCCAAGGACGAAAATAGCTGATGATCCACATTTTACACTAGGAAAAGATCCCCTAAAATGTGAAGAAATCTCAGAAAATGCCATACCCATGACTCAGTGGGAAGTTACTGCTCCCTAGCTCACCCTAGTGTATCATTCTTTTGTTTAAGGGCCAGTCTGAGTTCCACCAGACCTGTGTCCCCTCAGCTGTCCTGCTCAAACTGTATCCCATTTCCATTTTCTCTTGTTTCTCAACTAAAGCTTTTTCTTGTAAATTTTTGCTATTGTGTCACTGTTATTTTCCACTATCATTGAAGCAAAATTTCATGTGCATCCTGTATCCGTCTGACAAAGAGGACTGACCGCCTTTTGCTGACCTATGGAAAATGGCAAACATTGTTCAAAAACTGAATGAGTTAAATCTGCAGATCCCAGGCTTTGAAGAAAATTGTAAATACATTAAAAGCACAAATCCAACATGGCAAGTATTATATTCTTTGCAATTTGTAAACTTCTGATAAAATTGTGCTATGTCAAATTAAAAATACACTAGAAATTGTTTGTTTTAATTTAATGTTTGGGAGTATATAGGCAAAAATGTTTTAAAAGCATAGCCATAAAATACTGAGAGGTTTCAGACCTTTGTAAAACTTAGTCTCAAATGGGGCAACAAAGCTCACAAATGAGTGGAGACCAAAAACAGAAAACAGAAACCCTATCCATAGCACCAGTAGCAGCAGCAGTTCTATATTTGCAGTAAATAGGTTTGTTAAGTAGCCTAGTGAAATTCAAGAAATTAGTGCTGGAAATCCCACGTGATCCTGAGTAGAAACCAGAGAGGGACAATAGATCAGTACAGAAACCAGAAAACAAATATCAAAGAAAATTTGCCCATAACTTAAAAAATCTTAGTAATTTTTTTAGTAATATGGGATGTTCAAGACTTTTTTGTTTAATATTTTCTTTGTCAATTAGGTATATTTATTAGGATTTCTCTTGACTGCACATAATAGCCTTATTTTCTCTTAAACCGCATTGGGATTTGCTAGGATACTGGGATAACTCACAGGATCCAAGGGAAGAGATACCTCTATACTCAAGGTATTTGTCACCTCAGTTGAGACTAGGTACTGATGAAGAACCCAGGAAGTTCTATCTCTTCCCTCTGCCTCTTTGTCAGGATTAAATTTTTTCTTACCTATCATTGCAGAAGAACAATCTGTTTCCCAGTCTATATTTCAGAATGTTCCAGTAACTCCTGAGTTTCATGTATCAGAGGTGTATTTGTCTGAAGAGAAATGTGGATTGACCCATCCATTTACTCTACTGAGCCAACAGACGATAGTCAAAGGAATTAGGTCATATTTTACATAGTATCGTTGAGAGTTTTTATGTTTGCAGTCACTGGACTTTACATTCACCTCTTTTAATCTCATATCAATGCTGTCTAGCTAAAGGCCAGTAGAAACAAAATTGTGGTTGAATAAATAGACTTGGGCTTACTGGCCTATTACAATGAAAAAGACCACATACCAAGGAAACTGTGGGGCATCTTCATAAAAGAATGCTAAGAAGGACTTTTAGGTGTTTGAAATTATTTGGGATTTTGGTTTTATTCAATGAGGAGCAAAATGGAAAAGATGACTGCTTTGGAAACATAGTTTAAACAGGTATGGTGGCATATGCCTGTAATCCCAGCATTTTGAGAGGCTGAGGTAGGAGGATCACACGTTCAAATTCAGCCTGGGTAATTTAGCAATTTAATTAGACCCTGTCTCAAAATAAAAATGGTGGGAAGCTGAGGATGTAGTGCAAAGGCTCTGAGTTTAATCCCCGTACAGAAAGGAAGGAAGAAGGGAAGGAAGGAAGAAGGGAAGGAAGGAAGGGAAGGGGAAATAAAAATATAGTTTATTACAGAATCCCACAGGAGAGAGGCATGCCATGGACTGTAGGGCCCAGGAGAGAATGTTGACATTGGCCACAGAGAGAGTAAAGTACAGGGAGTCTGTGCTGTGGTTTTCCTAGGAAGGAATGGGCAAGGCTGACTGAACAGGTTAGTTTTCAGGACTTCAGCAGGCACCAGGTTGTTGGGGCTGTCTGTAGTCATGTGATGCCTGGCTCTGGGGCAATTAGGGCAGAGGGTTAGTGTCACACGAGGGTTGAATGGTCTCCAGTTCACATAAGAAAAGCAGACTCGAAAGTCTCTTGCTAAATACTGCATGTTGTTAAAAGCAGGATAATTCTATCATTGGGCAGTTTAATAATGTCCATCTACATATAAGCTAGCAAGAAAAGGGTCCTTGTTGTGATTATTTGTTCTTGGTGTTCAGACATGATTATGAGTAGTTTAGTTTTTTCTTTTTTTGTCATGGTCACAGTGACCTTGTCTGATGTTAGTGTCTGTGAAATTATTTACAGCAACAAGAGACTCAAAGGCCAGGCCAGCACCTGGCTTTGTCAGAGGCTGCTTCTCTTTCTCACTTACTCATCCTACAAGATAAGTACTATTAATAATCTGTTTCCCAAATGGGAAAACAGATTTAGAAAGGCTAACCTACATAACTAAGGTCACAAAACCAAGTAGAGCCTTTGTTTCCAGCTACTTCACTATTCTGCTTCCTTTCTGCTCTAAACATGGTGCAGATGTTGTGGTCCCTTCTGGGAAATGGATCGTTGAAGACAGAAATACTGAGAAAAGGGAGATGGGCTATAAAAACAATTCAAAAGGTTTCACTATGCTACAAACGAGTTTAGGTGATTTAGTAAGTAATTCCATTGGTGCATTGTTTGTAGTGTTACTCTGATAATATAAATACTTTTATCCTCATCTAAACTCTAAGAATCAGATTCAGGCATTAAAGTGTAACACTTGAACCCAGGAAATCCCAGTTTGGCAATCAGACATGACTATTTGCCCTGATGACCCCAAAAATTAGGTTCCCAGAAGTGGTACAAATGGTACTTGAAAGAAATAATTCCTGTTTACCTGGTTCATATAAGCAGTTTGTTTGTCGCATGTGGCACAATTATTTATACATAATTGATTAAATTAATTTGTGGAAGAAATTATTTTAGGAGGTCACTATAGTCTAGTTAACCCAAGATCTGTTTCTACCCATGTTGTGCTTGGACAAGAAAATACCAAGTGCCCTGAGAACCGTGACTGCTCAGCTGGACGTCTAAACATTCTAAAGAGATACAATGAACCTGGCTGGAAGCAACTGCATACAAATGGTACTTTTGCTAACACCATGAAAATATCAAAAATTTACTTAGATTCATTATAAAATAGTCATATAAAATAACTGTGAAAATCTTCAACTCTATGATTATCACATTATCTGGATTCCTCTATCGAGTTTATGAGTTTTAGCATGTTATAAATCCAAAGCAATACGATAAAATTAACATTTATTGAGTAAACTTAAACCTGAGTACAAAGAACATAAATGTTCTAATAGTATGTCTACTTTTGCATGTTTATGTTAAGCAGATCTAGTGTCAGATAAGTTGGGAAAAATTACTTCATGTTTGAAAAAGTGCCAGGTAGAATTTAGAAGAATTCAGAGTATGGTAAAAATATCAAAGCTTTTAATCTATTAGCTGTATTTTCCTAAGAAATTAAAAAATATTTATGAAATTAAAACAAGTACCTATTAAGTAACAAATTAGGTATCAGAGTTATTCCTGTCAGTACTTGAAAACTGAACAGTTAGAGCTGGGGATTTAGCTCAGTGGTTCGAGTGCTTGCCTCACAAGCACGAGGTCCTGAGTTTGATCCCCAGCACCAAAAAAAAAAAAAAAAAAAAAAAAGAGAGAGAAAACTGAACAGTTAATACAAAGACACAAACAGGACTCAGACAAGCAGCTGTTTCCTAACAAAATCCCTAGTCCTTTAAAATAAACGTCTGGGACTGCTGATAGATTTAACTCTAACAATAGAAAATTTAGGTACACAGACTTTCAGAGTGTTGTGATTACAGGTGTGTGTCACCATGCTCAGCGCCAAAAACTCTTTACATATTCTGCACACACGTCCTCCATCAGATATGCAAATATTCGCAAGTATGTCTTCCAAGTACATATCTTGCTTCATTCCCTTAACAGAATTTTTAGGAGAAGTTTTAAAGTAAGTGTGGTTTGTCAATTTCTCCTTTCATGGATCATGTTTTTGGTGTTATATCTAAAAACTCTTCGCCTCTCTGAGGGTCACAGAGAAGTCCTATTTTTGTTTAGATATTTTATGGTTTCATGTAATATGAGATCTAATAAAAATATGGTGAACGTTTAAATTTTGAAAGTTTATTACAATAAGATACAGTCCATGAATCCCCCTCTCTTTGAATACACTCGTCCCGTCATTCTTGCCACTTTCTGAAGCAGGTCTGAAAGTCTCCTTCCATGTTGTTAGTTATGGTGTCGCGACTGCTTCCATCTCCTGAATCAACCCAAAATGTTTACCTTGCATGGTCATTTTGACTTTGGGAAAGAACCAGAAGTCACGCCAGATCCAGTGACTAAGAAGGATAAAGATACTGTACTGTTTTTACGAGCCTGTCACTGGATGGCATTTGATAGCAGTTTTCACCACATTTTTGATCATGTAATGACACTGATGAAAGACGACTTCCCAAACGGCTTCAGAAAAGTGGCAAGAATGAAGGGTTAAGTGAGTTCTAAGGGAGTGGGTGTATATTGAGGGGAATTAATGGCAAAGTGTCTTTTAGTGTAATTTTTAATTTAAACATTCAATGTATAGTTTGATAACTCCTTGTACATTTAGGTCTGCTACCCACTTTTCTGGTGTTCTGTCTCACAAATCTACTTACCTCGTCTTCCCCAAATTCCCACTTCTGTCTGTCCACTCAGACACGGACAGGCACTGCTTGGGGTCCCCCTTTGTATTCCATGGCCTCAAAACTTTCTCTAGGCAGTAATCTGGACCAGCTGTAGGGCTCATTTAGTTTGCTTCCCATCTTCCAAGTCACTGCGCTTTGTTGTCTAGAGTCTATTATCTTGAGTTCTAACATCCCATTTGTTTTGGTTGGTGCTTTGACCATTTCAGACAGAAAATCCATCTCCTGTTGATGTATCTTAACCATAAGTCCTGTGAACTCTTGGGCTTTAGCAAAGTTGCCTTTCTTTAGTAATGAATGGACTAAAGTTGCTCCCTAAAATTATAAGAGGTCATTCCTTCCACAAGTTTGTTATTTTCCTATAACCAAAAACAATGTAACAGCCTGTGTTAATGTTTCTATACCCTTCAAGTCAGCTAATGCACAAATGAGTCTTTTAAAAATGAGGGTGTTTGACCTTGCCACAGTGCTTCTAAATTTATTATTTAAAACAAACAACTACCAGACAGGGTGAGGTTGGCAGCTTCGGTCTTACAGAGCTTCGTAACTGCCTCCTGGAAGTTGGCCTTGGTTATTTCTGAGTCCAATCAGTTTGTTATTTAAGACCATTCCAACAATTTTACATTGAATCAGTGTATTAAGGCCATCCCAACGTGAAATTTAATATGCTATCATCGTAACTTTTACAAGTTACAACAGTCACTATGCTGAAACATATAACGCATACCTGACGATACTAGATCGCAATATGTTGATATTTTGGTCTATATCACCAGTCTAACCGCAGTAATAAAAGAGACTGTGTTACTTGGAAAGAGGGCAAATGAAAAAAGAGGAAAGTGTCACCACAGTACAAGAAAAATTCATTCCATGTCCAGGGACTGTCTCCAGGGTTGGAGATCTCTTCACTTAGAGGTTGGACCGCAGGATTTCCACATCCCGGGACAGGCAGGAGTCCCTCCTCACGCAGACTACCTCCTCTCCTGGAAAGCGGGACCAGAAAGAGCCTCTCTTCATTTTCGGGTATTTTCCTGAGGACCGCCCCCCTCTTCTAAATCTTCCTTAGTTTAACTTTCGCAACTATGTTCTGTCAAGAGAAACAGTCTGTGCCTTTTGAGAGCAGAATTTCTGATATCTGTAATAAGGACCTCTGTAAGCTCGGTGTGTATTTCCCAGTAACAGCCCCAGTGTCTCTAGCCTGGGCGGATCGAAGTCTGGTGGCAGGCCTTAGCTGTGTTGTCAAAGGTTGAGAGAAAATAAGCATCTGCCAAATGCATCTTTTTGTCAACCTTGCCATTTTTCAGATTTTGAAACACTTAAGCGTGAAATAGCTTTGCTTCTAGAAGGTAAGCATATATACCGCTTTCACAGGCCTAACACCAAAGAAGTTGATGGTGAGTGACCCCAGTTTCTTTTAAGGAACATGCCAGACCCTCCCTCCACACTGGTTAACCACCCAGGCAAAAGAAAGGGAACTGGGGGATTGAAGCCATGTCCCCTGAAGCTGCAGCGGTCTGGGCGTCAGACAGCCCGTGATTCTCCTGGTGCTGGGTTCTGCGGGGACCTCCTGATTCCGTCCCAGACCCGAGCCTGTCCTGCCACCCACTGACATCCGTGTGACATTCACGGGCACAGTGAACAGTGGCTCCCGAGAGCCGCTCCAGGGAAGGTGGAATTGGCGCCTCTGGCTGAATCCGTCTTCCTTCGACTCAACTTTCTTCTTCCTGATGTATGTAAATTATATGACACAAAACCCAAGATTTTCTTTCTGCAGTTAACAAAAAGTTGAGGTAGCCTTCTCTCTCTTGTTTATATAAAAACTATATTTGATCTCTATGGCCTTGTCTTTTTCTTTATGTAAACATACTATCTCACTGAGTATTTTATGTTCAGTACTTTTCAAGACCTGTTATTGGAATGGAAGATAAGAAAGAATGTGAAATATACCACCACTGTAAATGAACTGAACGTAGATTTATAGTATCTACCCACCTGAGAGGGGGACAACCAACAAGCAAGTAGAAAGGATCCCCCAAGCTCCAACATCCCACTTTACGCAGACACAAGACTGCATCTTGTTTCTACACATGCCAGTCAAAGGCCTGCGCCAGCATGACAGTGCCCACTCTGCTTGGTCACCATGAAGATGAAGGCTGCTTAGCGGTGCCAGTCATATTTTTCTTCTTGTTCCATGTTTATTTGCAGTCATCTGAAGTAGGCATCTGGTTAGCCATGATGTGTTAAAGAGTCACAAAGAAAAGCTCGTGAGAGATGTGATACTATAGGAAACGGAGACTAGCACAAGGCTGGGGGTGTTGTCATTATGGCCTACACCAGAAAGAACAAGTCAACTACAAATTCTTCATTTAATAGAACAAAGGCTGCCTTCTCACAATCTTAGTCCTATGGAGCCACAAGTGAACATTTTAAAAAAGGAAAGGAGGGAGACCAGAGAGAGGGAATGGGAGATTAAAAGAAGCAGAGACTGTGGAGGATTGGAGCAGTAACTTGAGCAGGAACGCCCAGCCGAACTGAGTTTGTGTGGTTCTGGGCACAGAAGATCCACCTGAGGATTGCTGCTGACACAACATAAAAGAGAATGGGAGCGGAAGACTGCAGATGGCTGTTTCCCATTAGCAGCTCTGTTGTGGCTGGTTCTCCTGAAGGGAACTCAGCTGTTCTTGTCACAGGAGCAGCTCGGGGTCTTGCTGTCATTGGGGTTGGGTGCTGTTCGCTTCAGAGGAGCTCTGGTCTTCATCTCCACTTTGAGCATCCTATCTTGGCTGCAGTACAGGTTTCTTCAGCCTTTTAGTGCAGACACAGATGGACATGGACATTACCGTAGACTCCCAGGCCTCAGTTGGATCTTTCAGGTCTCCGGTGCATAGACACTCTGTACTCTTCCTGAATTTGGCTTGTGTGTGTGAAGGTTGTAACTTGTGAATGTCATGTATTAAATCTGCTCTCTTGCAAACCATTGACTCTAGAGGTCATCTAAGACAGAAACACATACTAAGAATGAACAAGAATTTGCTGGCCAAAGTAATAAGATAAAATTTGGTACTTTGCTTGACAGTAGCACTGGACAGGATATGAAGAGGTTCCCCAAAGAAAAGGTGAAGAACCTTGACCCACCCTCCACAGAATAAGTTCACTAATTCCCAACATAGAAAAAGAATTTTCAGGACTAGTTGGGAAGAGGCAAAGAGAGTATTTAGGGAAAAATGTACACACTCGGGAGAGAGTGAGGGCATTCAGGTAATGAGATGCATTATATCCTGGAGCTGGATATATTTATAAGTACTTGGGGATAGAAATCAGGAATCTGTGAATCTACAGGAAGAAGGGAGTTCAATTTATAGGTGAAAGTGATGGAAAGAATGATGACGCACAGGTGACAGAGGGATGGGCCCTCAAAAGACAAGGCCCACTTTGTAGCAGAAAATGGATGGCCTACTCACAGTTGAAAAGACCCATTTACAGGTGAAGAGCACGAACTCGGGTTTATCAGTTTTCAAAGGCCTTAGGAATTTTTTTTTAGTAGGTCTGTGTCCTGAAGCTGCAGTTTTTCTTAAAAGTACAATTTAAAATTATGATTTTTCTGGAAATTTAACATGGCTGAATAGAAGGAGAAACCCAGAAACACATCAGAGAAACTCAGAAAGGATCCACTGAGAAAGAAGGTATTTGGAAGGTGGGAAAGGTGCTTCTCACATTGAAATAGAAAATCATGAAGAAAGATGATATATGTAGATCAAGTGCAAACCAGACAACAGAAGCAGCATTGCCACAGTGGGTCTGCCCACCCTCACCCCCCGCTCCTCTGGGAGTGCCCATGTTGACGGAGAGACAGAAAGTCTGAGGGACTGAACTAGACCTGCAGAGACCAGATTTCTGGGCCAGACTTTTTGTTCCTCCCCCGCCAAGCCTCCCCCACTCTAGACACTGGAGAAAATAGCACGCCTGTGTTATCTGCCCCAGTGCAGACGGTGGGCAGCTGAATCCACCCTCCACCAGACTCACTCAGGCCAGAGAGAGGAGACACAGGCAAGGACATCCTAGCCGAGTCAGCAAATCTCAAGAGCCTGCCTGCCCAGACTGCCAGCTGATTCACCAGAGTGTGCATGCATGGCACTGGCACTCCCTGAAACAGCTTGCCTAGAGAGTGCCCGCCAAGTCCCAGGTAGGCACACACAGACCAGCTGGCACCAGTTCTGCAGGCCTGCAGGTCGTCTGAGTTGTAGGCGGCATATCTGAACTACCTAGCACGAGTCCTGCATGTCTGCTGGACTGAGTTACAGTGCCAGCCCTGACAACAGGCCGAATTAGCTCTATTCCTGCCTTGCATGTCAGCAGAATATACACCCAGTTGCAAAGAACACGAGTGGTCACCTGCAACCAGACTGACTGCAACTAAGACAGGAAGAGGAATGTGCAGATTCATGGTATGTTTGACAGACTGGTTAAGAAGGAATCGCAGCTCTAGCAGTCCCGTACAGAAACCCTCCATTGCTCACCAAGGGCAAGGAAAACTGCACACACCCTGGGCAGAGTGGCAGCTGCTGCAGACTCCAGTGGGCAGCCACACATGTCCTGAGGAATCCGGGCTTCTGAGAGCCAGGAGCCCAGTTGTTTTACACCGGTCACTGCTATCTCCCGCAGAATCCCCAGCCAGTGTCTGAAAGCAATTGCAGCCCCCTGAGGACACCCACTGGAGAGCATGTACAGCACACACAGATTCAGTGGTCCCTTACATGCCAGTGAATCTGCGTGCCAATTCCGACTTCTTGCCTGGGGAGGGGGATGGGAAGAGTTGCTAACCCAAGAACTGGGTCAGCATCAGACTCCACCCACATGCATGGAAACTGACAGAATGAATTCCCGAGACTGGGTTGGCTTTTGCAGTGGAAAAGTCGGAGGTGATTTGGTATGGCTGCATATAATCACGCAGCAATCAAGGCTGGAAGGAAGGGACGAACACCCAGGCTTTCCAGCAAAGAGGTAACATGTCAATCATATACACCTGGTCTTGTTGGAGTATTTAAACTGAGTTCTTATAGGATATCTTGTTGTTGTTTTTATGTGTGTGTGTTTTGTCTTGGGTTTTGTATCAGGTAGCTATGTTTTTTGTTTGTTATTTGGATTTTGTTTATTTTTTCTTCTATTTGCTCTGGTTTAGTTGGTGTCTACGTTATCTCCCTCTTCTCATCTCCCTGTCTAGTTTCTTCACTTCAAGTCCCAGAAGCAGCACTATTATCTCATTTCTTAATTCTTTTTCCCAGTATATAAGCTCTTCCTCTCAAGTTTTTGTCATATTATGCCCTCTCTAGGTCACTCCAATCTTCTCCTGTATTAACCCTCTATCTTACCCATCCTATTCCTTTAGCTCTTCCATATCTTACCTAGGTCCCTGCCCTCCCATACCTCTTTTCCACATTACAGGTACACAAACCTATCAAGAGGTTTGACAGTCACATAGCTTTCCTCGATCACAAAGTACACCTCCCTTCTCCTATGTCTCATTCTTACCCCAACCAATAACTTCTTAAAACTCTCAACACTAAACCTTCAACTCAACTAAAAGTACTCCAACAGAACCTGATCCCATATGAATTTTTTTTTCCATTCACCTGTCACTATCACACCTACCAACCTTCCCCTTTACTGTCTCCTCTTTCATCTACCATTCAATCTCTTCCCTCCACTTCTCCTACCACATTACAGAACAACTGCTAACAATAAACATAATCTGCATAGAGTATTGATAAAAGGTGAAGTAAGTGATGTATGATTGGATCTACTGTTGATGTCATAACTAGAAATAATTCCTCTGCAAAATACAAGGACAGGGTCCAAATCACTTAAATAATTAAAGGAGTAAATACCATCTCTGGACATGAACATATATCATGGGGAGGCAGTATTACTAAAAGCCTTTATATAAATTACAACTTCTCCCCATCTTACTACACTTCAACCTGCAGTACCCAAATAAAAGGAAAAAAGTGGGTGGGGAGTTAAGAACAAAAATAAAAAACAGATACACATACACACAGGATCATGGGAAAGCAAGGCAACAGAAGACCTTCAAGATCTCTGAACTTTCCTAAGACAAACCAAGGGGGCACAAATGGCGAGTAAAGCAAATATCAGAAAGCAAACTCTATGAAAAGATTAAGGAAGAGATGAAGAAACTTGGTGAGATCAAAGAGGAAGTAACCCAAAGTTTTACATAATTATAACTCAAAATGCCCAATGTGGATTTAGGGGAAACAAACAAAAGTAAAATTGGAAGAGCTGACCAAAACGGCTCAAAACATGAATGACAATATCACCAAAGATATAGAATTCACAAAAAGGTATCGGACAGAAATATGTAAAATAAAAAACTGCAGAGAATTCAGAAACTGCAGCAGAAATGGCCAATGTGAAGACAAAGTGTCTGAAATTGAGGACAAAATGGTAAATTATGTGAAGTACTCAGAGAAGCCACAAAAAAAAAAATAATAAGAGAACAAGACTATATCATCCAGCAGCTACTAGATGACAAGAACAACCTAAGACTAATGAGAATTAGAGAAAAGCTAGAAGTTAATACAGGATTACTAATCTTTACAGAGATCATAATAGAAAATTTCCCAAATGAGAAGAGTTCAACATACGAGTAAGTGAGGCTTCCAGAACACCAAACTATGATGAAAAAGGCAGCTCACCAAGGCATATCATTAAATTGCCAGATGTCTAAAAACAGAATTTTAAAAGCAGTTAGAAAAAAATGAAAAATCACATATAAATTTAACTCCTTTAGAATTATAGCAGACTTTGTAACAGAAACCTTAAAGGTCAAAAGAGTTTGGAGTGAAGTATTTCAAGCCCTACAAGCAAACAACTTCCAACCCAGATTAACATACCCAGCAAAACATTTCTTTGAAATAGATAAATAAGGTCATTTCACTAAAAAAAGAACATGTCAAGAGATATATGAATACAAAACCAGCGCTCCAGAAAATACTCAAGAATATCCTAAACAGAAATGAGGAAATTAATAAAGCTTAAAAACCCAGATAGAATGAAAACACCAAATAAGGTCAATGGATAAACAAACAAACAAACAAATGACAGGAAAAGAGAAACAAAGGAATCACCAATTGAGAACGAGCACAATGGTATGTATTGGTTTGTAACTAATATCTCCCCCAAACCTCATGTGCTCATGGGTAGGGTGTTTGGGAGGTGACTGAATCTTGGATATGTGAATAGATTAGTCCACCGATGGGTTTATAGCTGGGTGTGATGTGGGGGAGTGAAGCCTGATGGGAAGAGGTGGGTCACTGACCTGGAATTATATAGCCTTTGTACTCCCTCGTTCCCACTCTGCTTCCTACCTGCCCTGCTATGAACTGTTTTTCTTCTGCTATGCCACTCTGCCTTGGAAGCAGCCACCTATGGACTGAAGCCTCTACAAACTGTGAGCCAAAATAAAACTTTACTTCTGCAAGTTGTGGGTATTTTGTCCTAGCAATGAGAAGGTAACAAACACAAATAGTAATTATAGCTCAGTAATACCTCAATGCCCTCAACTCTCCAGTTAAAAGACACAGATTGGCAGACTGAGTCAAAAAACAGAATCCAACAGACTATTGCATTCAAGAAACTCATCTAATCTAAAAAGAGATTCACAGATGAACAATCAAAGAATAGAAAACAATATTTCATGTACCAGGATCCTGAAAACAAACAGGTGTAGCAATTTTAATCTCAGACAATGTAAACTTCAAGCTAAAACTGAGTAGAAGAGACAAAGAAGTTCACTATACATTAGCTAAGGGAACAAGCCAACAAGAAGAGATAACACATAAATATTTACACAATGAATTCCGGAGCACTTATCTTCATAAAACAAATACTGCTGAACACAAAAGATCAAATAAATACTAACACAATAGTAGTGGGAGAATCTTAATACCGCCCTTTTTGCAAAGAGATGAACTAAACAAAAAATCAATAAATATCAGTGATGAATGACATCCTTGAGCATATGGACTTAATAGACATCCACAGAGTATTCTGCCCTACTGCAACACAGTATACATCTTTTCTACAGCACATAGTACTTTCCCCAAAATAGATTACATACTGGTCCACAAAGCCTACTTAAATAAATATACAAGAATCAAAATCATCCCATGTTTACTATCAGACCATTGAGCAATGAAAATACAAATCAATCACAGAAGAAATCACAGAAAATATAGAAGTACCTAGAATTGTTTAATTTCTTCTTTGATTTTTTCTGTGACTCCCTGGTATAACACACTCTGAAATAACCAATGGGTCCCAGAAGAAATCAAAGAAGAAATTAAACAACTTCTGGAAGTTAATTACGGTGCCTGTACAACACACGAGAAACTCTGGTCATAATGGAAGCAGTCCTAAGAGGGAAGTTAATTGCAATCAACACTCACATCAGGAAAACGGAGCAAGCTCAAATAAATAACCTTATGAGAAACCTTAAGATGCCTGAGAAACAAGAACGATCCAGGACCAAACTGAAATTAAGGAGAGAAATCATGATTAGAGTGGAAATCAATGAAATCGAGACTAAAAAATAATTAACAAAATGAAGAACTGATTCTTTGGAAAATAAAGAAAATAGGTAAACTCTTAGCCAAGCTTTCAAGTAGAAATGAAAAAAGGTGAAATTTCAACAGACACTGTCCACACCTTGAGGATATTCTTTAGAAAACTATTATTCATGGCCTAGAAGTGAAAAAATCTTAAAATTAAGAATACTTTAAAAAATAAAAAATAGAACATAAAATCAGTATAACAAACAAGCTCGCCTCACTTGCTGTCCAATTTAAACTGTTGTTGATGTCTTTGGTTCAAGTCATCTAGCACATATAACCATGTCAAATTATTCTCAGGGGTTGCTGAATAATAAATACAAGTCAACACTAGTGCCATCTACTGACAACCTACTATAGGCTTAACATTGTATTAGGTATTATTGTCCCCAGTTGTCAAGCATAGAGGACCTGTACTTTACCCTCCGAACTCAATTTCTTTACGTTCTTCTATCTCTTTCTTTATTGACTTAGCTGTCAAACTTACTAAAACTATGATGAGCAATTTAGGATATATATTAGAATAATTTAAAAATCTTTTTGAAAACCAACACCCAGAACTACACTGTTCTTATTTGATTATGATACATAGCAAGGTAAAAACAAAACAAAAATACTGCTAGTCTCATCTACTATCAACTGTGGGCTAAAAAAATAAAAAACCCTTACGAGTTAGTAGGCCTTGAGAGAAAGCCTAAGGGCTTCTCCTTTAAAGCAAACCACTACATCTGAAAATTATTTTGGCCAGAGAATTCTCTTATTTCCCTCTCTCCCTTTCTTCTTTTCTCTTTCTTTCTCTGTCCCTCTCTTTCTCCCTTCCTTCTCATTCTAATTCTTCATTTCTGGCTTCATAAAACTGAGACAACAGGAAGACTATCTTTGTCTACTAAATGAAGAGTCTGTAGCTTAGATAACTGGTCTACTACACTGGACATTCTCATTGCTTCAGGCACAACTCTTCTCTCTCCTCTTAGCAAGTATCCTGACTTTTAGATATATACTCTGTGCCTCCACTGATCCCCTCGCTTCTAAGGCTGGAGTACATGGATCATATCTGAAATAATCCATAGACTATGCTGGAATTACTAGTTCATAGGAAGGCAAAGTAGCCCAATATAGGTAAATGTGGCCTAAAAAGAAAAACTTTTCATTTCAGAGCTCACTTCCGGAAGTAGGCCTCAACCTATCTGTAGAATTAATAGCTCCAAGAGTTGCTGGAAGCCACCTGGTGGCCACATGGAGCAACTTGCCATAGAATGAAGCTGATCCCAGAGACAGCAAAAATGAGACAAGAAAAGAATCAGTCTTTCAAGATAAAGATGAATCAGTGCCAATCCTCAAAGTATCTAAAACAGAATAGTAACTAAAACAGAAATCTGGCAATGAAATGAGTCAGTAAATTCCCTTTAATGTTTAAGAGATTAAGGTGAGTTTTCTGTTACTTGTAACCAAACACATTCTAAGATCTAATGTACATTTAAAAGAAAGAGAGTAGCTGTTTTAAATTGAATTACATCTGAAAAAACTATTAAAGTGCCATAAATAACATGTTCAATTTTCAGTATTTCTTTCTGTCATATTTAGCAGCTACTAATATACTCAGAGTTCCTATTTGGCTTCAGGTTGTTTTTGCAAGAAATGTGGCAAACTGTGTAGGTCGATTTATTCTATGATAATAACCTTATTGGGAAAGGTTTCCTATAGGCTGTAACTGCTTTCTATTGAAGGCAATTAGTATGGAGTTAATACCAGATGACAAAGATAACATTAGGCAAATAAAACATACAGTAAAATAATAATATTATATATAGCACAATAGTTTTATTGATGGCAGAAGAAAAAAAAATCTTCCTTTCACTTGTAACAGGTTTAACTCATTGTTCCTATTCTTGAATTTCCCCCCAAAGAATCTGCTTTTTGTTTCTTCAAATAATGATATCCATCATAGCTGCATTGTACTCTGAAGGGAAAGTAGAAAGTCTATCAAGAAGTTTTGACCAGAAGGTTTCAACAGCTCCTTTCTTCGCAAAGACTCTATTTAAAAGAGAAAGAAAAAAAAAAATGAAATTGGACCACTAAATTAACTTTTCCATACTGTCAAAATACACTTCTACTGAAACCTATTTGTAAATGTTAGGTGTCTGTATAAATATGAACAGGTGTTACCCAGGGCCTGTGTGTGCTAGGCAAGAACTCCACCACTGAACTCCACCCCCAGCCTCTCAACAGATCTTAGGTACAATAAACTGGATGCTGCTATCTAATTTATAAACATTCTGTATAAAACAGTGTACAAAGAAAAAAGTAAAACTTTAAAGAAATATTTTCTTCTTCTAGAAATTGTTGAAGTATATCTATGGCAGTGTTAGAGTCTTTATTGCTAGCATGTTAAATTTAGAAATTTAGGTGAACGGAATAGTTTCAATAACAGAGGGCACAAAAGATGCAGTCTACCAACGAATGTGCACCCTACCCCACCTAGCACCACTTTCTGTTTTAACAAATTTGAACGGGGTTAGTCCCCACAGGTCGTTTATTTCGGTTTGTCACCTCCCTCTGTCTGGTACCATCTTCATTAAGTACCACTAACAAAAAGTATCCAACAAAAGTATCTGAAACCACAAAAATTGGTGGTGACCAGAAGAGCTGAGATAAATGGTGAGAGAAGACTTACTCCAGTCCTGTTTGTTCAGCTTCAAGCAAGAAAGTGTGCTTGGGCAGGACTAACTGTCCTCCTGGCTGCAAACAAACAGCTCATACGTTTTCTGAAGTAAATAGTCTCTTCTTTAGAAACAGCTCTGGGTACTATTACCCTCACATGAGGCAAGTCCTGCTGGCACCACAGCGTTCACTAATGGCTGATCATTTCTCTGACACAGACCAGATTGTGAAAAAAATCACAACAACAAAATCAACACTTAAAAACACATCGATTACTAGCTAAAACATGAGGGGTTGCTGAACTTTTGGAAATAAAGTCAAAATACATAAATAATATCTATGTTTAGCTATTGTTTTCAAAATTTCTGGCTAATATATAAAACTATTAAGATCATTTTTTCCAATAAAAAAATAAACTGGCTGGGGATTTAGCTCAGTAGTTAGAGTGCTTGCCTAGCAAGCGCAGGGTCCTGAGTTCAATCCCTGGCACACACACACAAAAAAAAAAACCAAAAAAAAACTAGAACAGAATATAAAGTCACTTCAGCTTTTATGTCAGAAATCCAAAATTTCCTTCTCATTTATTTCCATATGAACGACACAATCCAAAAGTAGCACTAGATCAGGACGAAAGTTTTATTTATGTTTCTTTGTTTGTTTTTGTAGTAGTTGGGATTTCAGTCCTGGAGACCACACATGCTAAGCATGAGCTCTGCCACTGAGTTACATCCCCAGCCTGCAAGATCAGAAGTTTTAACACAGTAAGACTGGCACATTTAAGTTGACTTGAACTGTCAGTGTTGTAATATTTGAAATAAACAAGCTACATTTACCTCAGGGCTATGGATTACAATTTATTTTTAAGCTGGATAGTATTTTTCAAGGGAAAATTTTTTCCATGGAACTCTAGTATATAAAATAAAGCATATGGGCTGGGGATTTAGCTCAGTGGTTAAAGTGCTTGCCTTGCAAGCACAAGGACCCGAGTTCGATCCCTGGCACCAAAAAAAATAAAATAAAATAAAATAAAAAAAAAATAAAGCATATGAAAGAAACTCTAGCAAGACTGAGAGTTTCTGCCTCCAAGTTGTAGCCTCATTCATTCTCTGCCTTCTCTACTTCTAGTCTTGCTAGATCCCACCTTCTTCCAACAGCGCACTACACAATAACCACAGCCCTTGAGCAATCGGGGAGGTGACAACTTTGGCCTCATTTAAAAACTTTTAGATTTAAAAGACCTTAGAAAGCTAAGAGGGAACTCTGTTTTCATTCGCTTTTGAAAGACATTTAATTTTAAGCACACTAACCTCATTTAAAAGTATACATTCTATTTTGTATAATACAAAGTTCCTGAGGTCCTTACACATAGTCTGATTGAAAAATAGTCACGGACACTAACTTAACCAGTTCTTGCATGCTATAGGAAAATGCTCCATCATTTGTGTGATATATGGACAACAGATCAAGACTGTTTAGTTGAAGGCCTCGTACTAAGCACAAAGAAAAGCCAATGATAAAAGGAAAAAGGGGCTCTATTGGCTTGCTTGGTGGATTCAGATGTCTGATTAGCATTAGGCTTCTGCTCTAGTCAGACTACCACATAAGAAGCCAAGCACTCCAAAAAGAAAAAATCCTTCACATAGGTTGGCAGAACTAATTTCTAAACCGTGAAGGAGCTCTAGGGAAAATGTAGGAAATACAAAATTCCAGTTCAGTGTTGTTTAACAGAAATGTCACATGAGACACATAAGGTAATTTTTAATTTTCTAGCAGCCACATTAAGTAAAAAATTGTTAAATTTAATGACATTTTATTAAACTCAACATATCTAAAATACCACTTCACCATGAAATCAATATAAAATTATTAATGAAATACGTATTTTACTAAAACCTTACAGATTTGTTGTGTATTTTTTCCTTATACCACACCTCAATTCAGAGTAGCTACATTTCAAGGGCTCAATAACAGCTGCTGGCTTGAAAACCTGAGATCACTTTGCAGGGGAAAATACAACACGGATAATAGCCTTAGCAGGAAAGCAGAGCTAAAATGAGCATTTAAGAACAATGTTTTAAAATTCCGAGTGCTCTTGTGCTAGAGGAGACTGAAAAAAAATAGAAAGAGTTCAAAATAGTCTTTAAGGTCATATATGCTTTAGCTGTAAAGGGAAAACTGATTATTAAAAAAAAATGTTCAGAAGCACCAGGACAATGAAAACAATAGGAATGTTGCCAAAGAGAGCAAAAATATTTTCTTTCAAAAATACATTAAGAAATAGTCTTTGTTCATTGGCATGAGATGCTTTAGGCTGGTATCATAATTTCCTGGTATTTTGGTCCTCTTTTCTCTCCCTTTCTATTAAAGATGATTTTCAGATAGCAACTCTCTGTTTGAAACTCTAGCATAAAACTTTATAGACTAACAACATATCCACAACCTCAAAATTATATTTCAATAAGTGATCATGTTTTCGCTATCCAGTTCTTATACTATGAAATATTTCCTCTTTTTAAAAATAATTTGAAATAAATTAACCAATAAAAAATAAAAATTAACTCAATTATCTTGTTGTTATTATCTTCATTTGTCTTCTTTCGTGTCCTCTGTGCTTTTAAAATTATAGTTGTTAGATTTCATAGACTGTCATCATTTCCAGTAGAAGAAGGGAACAGGAATAAAGAAAAAAGGATTAGAAATAGCATTTGTGGGAAATAAAAGTTTGATGGAAAAGTAGTATGCAACCATTGTCTAATCACAAATACTCTGTAATTTAAAGTTTTTGATTTATTTATTCATTTATTTTTGGTTTTTTTGAGACAAGATCTCGCTATGTAGTTCAGGCTGGGCTTGAGCTCACTACGTAGACCAGGCTGGCCTCAAACTTGTGGCAATCCTCCTGCCTCGGCCTTCCGAGTGCTAGGATTACAGGCATGAGCCACCACGTCTGGCTAAAGTCGTTTTAAATAATCAAAGTTTTCTCTATATGTTATTATGAAACATCAGTAATTGGACTTTACATATTCAACATGGCATACATATTTCTTTACATAGAAACCACTTCGCATCAACTTCACCTTTTCATTTTAGTTTCGAGCCCGGGGAGGCTGGTAAAACTGCTGGGTTGGCCGAATGGACCGTCTTGGCTGGCCGTCGCCTCCTCTGCGAAACTCGAGAGTTTGGTCATAGGTGCCTTCTTCCTCCTGGTGGGAAAGAGCAGTGATTCAACATGTTCAAAATAGCTCCGTGTTTCTTAAATACACCTTCTGGCTCCCATTTTAATGTGCCCTCTCAAGCTGCCTTGGCATTCACATCCGTCAACTTTTGACAACTCAGGCTGGCAGGGGCAGGGGGAAAAAAGGCAGGGACGTTGTTAAAATTCTTTTAGTCCTCGGTAATACAATGTAATTTATAATGGTAAAATTAGAATTACATTTAATTCTAGAAAGGAAAACAATTTTCAAATGGTAGCATGATTGTCTCATCAAATGTCTCAATATGGTAAAAACATAGTAAACAAAATATTATTCTAACAATTTTCTTGCATATTTGGGTTTCTAAATATGTTTAGATACTTATCATGGAAAGGAGTCTTGATAAGACATGGAAAAAGGGGTTGAAGAGCCAGTTGGAGAATGTTCGCCAACTACCTGTCCTCATCTGATGGAATCGCCATACTGTTAAGAACCTTATACCTACAGACACTGAAAAATAATGAACTGGAATGGGGAGAGGTCTACAACTGACCTATTCAGAAAGCTACATGCACAACACAGATCACTGCCGCAAAACTCAAACTATTTGAGTCCCGTTTTCTTTCACAGTGAAGGTATGGATCTGCCAGCTTAAGGAACAGCATGGGGAAATTAGGACAAGCAGATTAAAGAGCAGACAGTAGAGTTAATTATAATATTTGAAAAGGACATAAAAGCAACAAAATGCAGCCAAAAGACACATTGGTTTCTTACTGAGAGCTGCCACCCTATTATTTTAGTACATTTGAAATAATTCAGCTCTGAAATATGTGCTGTATGAGACATGGAAAAAATTGGCTGAGTTTTGTTTATGAAAGAGATAACATCTATTTCACTAAGTAGAAAGCTTAACTTCCAACTAGATTATTGAAGTACAACAACTTGGACGATGTTGGAAATTTGTTCTCTTTCTCTTCCTTGTTTTATCTTTGAGCCCTCTTTCCTAAAAGATTGTTTTCCTTCGGCCTGATTAATACAGGAAGTTATATGAAAAACTAAGATCTATTTATATTTTTACAGATTCAACTACTGTAATATTACCTAATGGAAACAGAAGGATGCTAAGATGATTTGAACAAACCCTATTATTTGGCAATGATATTTAATAGTTGGCAAAAATATAACTCTCATTATTAGGCATCCTCTACAGTATTGTTAAGAAAGAACTATTTCCATTTTATATAAAGGATTCTGGAATCCAGGAAAGCTTTGTGACTTTGCCCTAATACTTCTAAGACAAACTGAGGTTTTGCATTCAAACATGGCTCTTTAAATCTTTAAGTCTCAGTCTCCATGTAAGAGCAATAAGCTGATAGCCAAAAAGTAATGGTCATCCTCTTGGGACCATCATTCCAGAAATACAAGATTGGAGAAATCTGACAGCATTTCTGGTGCGTTCAACAGCCATCTTTAAGAAGCAAACTTCCAGATGGGCTCTCTTTCTCAATACCCCTTTCAATAACAATCAGGTGAAAGTTAGTTAGAAGTATTGAGTATTGTATTTGTAATTTAGCAAAGCAATTAAAATGCAGGAAGAAAAGTAAAAAGTATTTCATGAAAGGTGAGAGTTTGTTATTATGGCCACTATCCTGAATGATGATTGTCAAATACTATAGTTTAAAATTTCAAAGCTAATATTTCAATAGCTTTGAAAAGGAGCTATTTAATTTTGTGTCAAATGTCAACATTTAAAGCTTTGTATATTAACTGAAAATAAACAGTATTTGGCACTGTAGGTGAAGAAGTAATTATTTCACGAATCAGAATGAAAAGTTACTTTTTCATACCCAGAAGTGACTGAAAAATATCTAAAAGTCTGTACTTTACAGATAAAATACACTATTAGAAATAGGACATTGAATTTGCTGAGTGATTGAGCTGGATTTACATTTTAAAAATGACACTGTTATTTAAAAAGCTGTCTCTTCTGTGTTTAAAAGAGTCATAGACTGTACTAACCAGAGCCAACGAAATAGTTTTATAAAGACGACTGACCAAGAGATTTCACATAATTTGATGTCTTCTTAATCTTTTTATACAAAGTGGAAGCCAGCAAAATAAGAAATAAAAATGATTCTGACAGATCGGTTTTCAATTATTGTCAAAGGCAAAATTTTTGCTTTAACGTTTTAATTGCTCCTGCAGAGGAGCTGAGGGCAAATCTGCTTTCCCACAATGACTACTTCTTATAGTCTATAGCCAGTAATTTTTAGCACAAATGGGTACTTCTTGCCACTTTATGTAGCACGCAGTTCAGATTAATAGATCAGTTCATTTGAGCTGTCTCTGAATCAAATCTGATGTTGTTACTATTCTAGCATATCTTCTTCCTTAGGTTTCAGTATTCTGCAACAGATGAAAACTCAAAATATTTTTAGTTTTCTAGCTCATGAGCTGATTTTCAAAAATCTGACACTACACTAGAGCTCACACAATACTGAAAGGCATCTAGTTCATCCTCTAGATTTGATGGACCAATGTCCATCAAATCTGATGAGATGAGGTATTTTTTTCAAGTCACAGAGCTCATTAGAGGAAGAACTGAGACTGGGACCATTTTACTTCTGACTTTTGGGCAAGATTCTTCATATAGCTTGTAATACCGTCCATAAAATGGGACTGTCCAATGCCATCTTCATCTAACCTTTTAAGACTCAAGAGCCTTTCATCTGAACAGATTTTTGCTCACTTTAGTCATGTTGTCAGATAAAATCTGTTTCTGAAAAACTAAATAACATATTCAAGATGAGCCCTCTGTTCACACCAATATTCACTAGCCTATTGCTCTTTTGTAATGAAAAAATACAAAAATGTAAAAAATCACCAACAATTTACCAAATGTAAAGAATCAAGTGAAATAAACTGGTTACTTTGAAACAAAATAAAATAAAAGCGAATATAATAATAAGGTATACAACTTCATCAGTAAAACACACTTGACAAGTCAGAATGCATCTTTCCTGCATATCGTCTTTAGTCTCCCATCAGTGTGTAGTGTATGTGGACTAAGAATGCAAAGTACATACTGCCAGTTCTTCATGAGCTGGGTTACAAAAGCACAGTGTAAATAGGTCACAAACTCGGAACACATTTTAGTAAAAGGCAGGAAACACACCTAGGTAATCCTCAGGCTCTCTCTTCCACAAATACTAAAGTAGAGTGCAGCTAACACACAAAACAAGTACTCTAATAAAGGGGCTAAGATAGCGGTGCTCCAGTGGGAAATACTCTGTCACTCAGGGGACATTAGGCAGTGTCTCAAGGGACTTATTATTGCGTCTAATAGGAGAGGACAGGGATGCTGCTAAACATCCAACAATGCACAGGAAGAAATCCTGGACTTGGCAAATAAAACTTCCCACTCCCAAGTACAGGGCAGCCTGAAGAAGAATTCTAGAATTTAGGAAGTTTAGATTCATACCCTTCCTCCCACCATCCGCATGGGGGGGGTTCTCTTTTTGAATATTTCTTTCTCTGCCTCTGCCCCGGAGTTTAAATGCCTTCTTCTGAAAGCGAAGGTTGTCTGTGTGTTGACGGTACTTACAATGATTTCCTCTACTTTAACTACATGTCCTTGTTTACTTAAACCAATGAATCTACATCTCGTAAATTACCATTCAGCATTTTCCCACAATTATAACTATTTGGCCTTTTTGTAAGAATATTGAAGGTCTAACTTCTTAGCAAATTTCAAGCTATAGTACAAGCTGTAATTAAAATTCCAGAATTCATTTATCTTGCATAACTGAAACTTTGTACTCTTTGCAAACCATCTTTCCATTTTCCCCATCCCTTGTCCCTAGCATCCATAATCCTGTTCTCTAGTACTTTTATGAATTGACTACTTCGTATTTCACATAAAAGTATTCATCTTACTTTACTTTGCACTATGTCCTTAAGGTTCTATGTTCAATTCCAAATAAATGGGTGGTGTCAGCCTGAAGGTAATATAAGCATCATCTTAATGATGATCATCTTTGTTGAGATACTATAAAGAAGTCCAAAAAACGGGTATGTCACTTATAAAAATGTGCACCTCTCTACAACACATTGCCAGTTTTAGCTAAAGGTTAAATAGATTACAATTTTTCCAGAAGCCAGAGTAGGGAGGACATTCCTGCCTGAAGGACATCAACCTGCTGGAAGATTTCCTTGACAGACACTCCATCAGGGCATTGCCATGTGAGAACTTTGTCTTTTAAACCAGATCTGAGTCTGGGTTTAGAGTCTATCGCATCCTAGGCATATTATTCATTCTTTTTATGTCTCAGTTTTTCTTCACATGAGAAGCTGGTTTAATAGAATTATGAGAGATAATAAAGAATTTGGCAAATAAGCAGTCTATGCTGCTTATTTAGTCTATTAGTCTAAACTGAATAACTATGTGAGTAAAATATACTTGTTTACTTCAGTTAAACTGCCTAGACTCAAAGATTCACTGAAAATCAGGAATTTATCTCCTTGTTAAAAGTATTGCTCAAATTGCACTGTGCAGATAAAGAAAGTGTGAAAGTCTTTGGAGAAAATGAAAGTGCCAATGCAAGGAGAAATCCTCTCACAACCTGCCTTTCTTTTATTTCTTCAGAGGTTCAAAAACTAAAAATTTCACATTATTATTTATTCTATTATTGCCATTGTTTTTGTTTCTTTGGGGATGCAAACTTCTTCTTACCTTCTTTTTTAATTATGGAGGAAAAAGGGCAAACAGAACAAAAGAAGGGATGCAATTAGCAAAAGGGCATGCCTGAAAATAATCAAAAGTCACAGACAACTATTTGCATAAATCTGAATATTTTAATACAAAGTTAAAAATAAATTAACATGCTTAATCTTCTTGAACATTGCCTTGGGCCTATCCTCTTAAAAATTATAGTAAATACCATAAAATAAACAGGTTAAAATATTTTAAAAATCATACAATGATAATATTAATAATGGAAAATACATATACCTACTTAGATCTGCTATGTTTCAGGTCATTATCCATAATTTATCTTTGCAAAAGTAACTGTACCACCAAATGTCCTAGCTGAATAAATGTGTATTAGAATATTTATGGTTAAGACAGACGAGCACCAATTACAAGTGGTTAACTATTTCACCATGTCATCATTTATATCATTTTTACACCTTAAATTGGTAGGCTAATAGAAGACAGGTTTATAAATTCTTTCTCTGAAAGTAGTTACTATTACATCATAACATCAGACTGTTTTCTACTCTAAAACAGAACAGTGCATTTTATGTGACAACCAACCTAGACAAATAGATACGGTGTGCTGTAATATAGATACTGTATAAGAAACTGAATTAGAAAAAAACCTTCATGTCAGATTGATAAAACACAGGCCAGATCTTTGCCTCTAAAAAGTGCTGTAGGGTGAAGGAAGGAGGGGAGAATTGATGTGAAATGCTTGATATTATTAAAAGAAAAAAAATACCATACCAAATTTGGTAAATAATTTCCTGTTGTTTTCGATCTGTTATTGAGAATTAAGGAACACAAGGCTGACAAGAAAAAGAAATGAAAAACTTAAACACAAAAGGTGATAGAGCCCCAAGGCAACAAACACCATCATTATATTTGACTCCCAATTCATGCTCAGTCACCCATACTAACAATGTGCATATACGAAACTATAATTATTCGTCATCAGTGAAACAAAGAAAGCATGTCTAAAACCTCTTATCAAGTATTAGGCCAGTTAATAAAGTTACAATTTTAGAAATATGAAGTACCCCAGAAGTCACTGATCTGATTTTCTCTGCAGTACAATATGCAAATGGTGGTCTTGCCTCCTTCAAACAACCCTGGTGAAGGGAGCTCACGCGTCCTTGGACAGCCAACTCCACTGCTTACTATCCCTCACTACAAAGTACAATGAATTTCTGGAATGTCTGCTTACACTTTTCAGTTGTTTGTTTCCTCTGCCACAGAAAATATTTTAAATTATTTAAAAGGAAGTAATATATCTCTGCTTGTTTTGTTAATAAGAAATCATTTCTCAAATACCAGTATTTCCAGAAGCTCATCATCTTGATCATCTTTTCTTTTATACAGTTTAGTATTTGCTATTCTACATAACCTACTACTCAGAATAACATTTCAAGTATGGCTTGGGTGGAACACAACACTACTGCATATTTCTCAGGAGAAAGGTACTCTCCTAGACAGTATGTAAATCTGTTAGCAACTACTTGAATATTTGTATCAGTTGTTCAATCACTTCCTTCATGTTGAGCTTGCCATCAGGTGAATCCCTGCAACCTCCTCCTGGTCCTTTTCATTATATGTTTGTAGAGAATTATTCCAACCTAGATAAAAAGTTCTAAATTTAAATACAGTTAAATGTGCGCACAAATGAAAGATATTTGGCTTTCTCTATTCTTCTGTGAGCTATTTATCACAGGATGTTTTGGTCATTTCTTAGCCTTTATTTTTACCCGGTGTGTGGAAGAGGACTACATATTACATAAAAAGTAACATCCAGATGGGTCGTTAAAATATAGCTTAATCTTAAAACTAGATCCTAGTGAAATTTAGAAGCTGATAATAGAGTCTTTGTATCAAACTAATGAAGCAGTGTGATAGGAGATGAAAAGGAACACCTCTATACTGGAATAGGTAGGTTTACCTTATGTGAAATGCCTTCTAGCCTCTTTAGATGTATCAGCTGATACCTCGACCCACATATATCTTCAGTTCAGAAAATCAGTGCAAACTAAGACTGATTAAATGACTGAAAGACTTTATTGGAACAATTTACCACATAAGTACTAACTTACTGCTACGTTTTTATTTACATCATTTCATTAAACTGATAGAAAAAAATTCTCAGGTAGGTCGGTATCATTTACTTCGATTTATACTTAACATACAGGGTCGTGCTCTATGGCGCTAGCAGTGCTAAATCTAAATATGGGCTCTGTGACCTACTAGCTCAAAGATTTTAGGCAGGTCAGTAGACTCTGAACTTATATATTCCTAGTATTCCTTGCATATAAAATGGGGATAGTCATATTTATTTCACAGGTATCCCATAGATGTTAATTAATATACACCAAGTATTATACCTGGTGCTCAGTGCAGAAGTATTCCCACAGTAACATGCTGGACAAGGAATTCCAGGCTTTGCATTCTCCACCATTTTTAGTACTTTATTTGGGTAAGTTAACAAAAGAAGTAATATACTATCTTGCTGTTATCTCAATATATATGCTTAAATTTATGGACTTCCCCTCAATTTGAAAGTGTTCAATATATGAGGTGTTAACTTTCTTTTTTAAAACAAAATTATTTTCTTTCCAAGCTTAGGAAATCTTCTTATTTATTTCTGATGGTTAAATGACTAAGGCAAGAAAAAGGTATCCCAATAAATGTAATTATTATATAATGTACACATGTACTAGTAATTTTTTTTAAAAGCATCACACAGATTTTCTCCAAGAATAATAAGGGAGCCAAACTTATTTCCATATAATCAAGGCAAAGGGCAATTATATAGTATGTATGGCCTGATAAAATTCAGACAATGAAACATAGTTTGTTATAATAATTTTACTATTAGGTTCACTGGAATCTAGGAAGACTATGCTTTAGTTACTGACAAATCTACAACTGGAAATATCTGAGATGTTCAACAAAAGCTGGGAAAACTGATTATGTATTCATTGGAGAGTAGTTTGTTAATCTTTTTTTTTTAATTTAACCAAGAACATGTGAATAACCATTCGTCATGGTTATTCTGTACCTGTACACGATACATATTGGTTTCCCACCCTCTTCCACACCCCTCCCTTCCGTTCTCCCACTCTTCCCTATTTACAGCAGGTTTATTTACATTTTTCCATTTTTTCCCTTTCTCCTTTCTTTTCTTTTTCCCTTCCTTCTTTTCCTTCTCCCTTTCTAGCCTTCTATCTCTCCTCTCTTTTTAAAAAAATTATTTTATTTTATTTTAATGGTACATTTTAGATGTACATAGTGATAACATTCATCATAGGAGATTTGTACCTGTATGTGATATACCTTGTTGCTTCTTTTTTTCCCATTCCCCTCTCCTCCTTTCACCCCTCCTCCCTCCCTATTTACAAAAGCTTTGTTTCCATTTTTTCCTTCCATTTATTTCTCTTGTCCCTCTGTTCCTTTCCCTCTCCCCCTCCGTTGTTGCCTTTCCCATTTGGACATTTTCTTCCCTTTCCCAATGTAATACATTTTAGTCTTTATTTACACTTTCGGTTTCTTGCACCAGAGAAACAATGTGGTATTTAAACATGTGTGTCCGATTTATTTCACTTAAAAGTATGGTCTCAAGATGCATCCATTTACCTAGAAATAAACAACCTCACTGGAAGAAAGACAGCCTCTTTAATAAATGGTGATGGAAAAACTAGCTCTCCACATGCCAAAGGTTAAAACTAGACCTGGATCTTTCCCCATTACTAAGCTAAAATCAAAGTGAATCAAAAATCTAAATATTAAAACAGAAACAGTAAATCTGTTGGAAGATAGAATAGGTAGAACTCTTGAAGACATAGGTATAGGTGAGGACTTTATGAACAAATCCCCAGTTGCCCAGGAAATATGACAAAGAATCAACAACTGGGATCTGATCTTATTAAAAAGCTTTTGCACAGGAAAAGAAACTGCCAAGAGAGCAAAGAGATAACCCACAGAATGCGAAAAAAAATTTCCCTTTTGAATATTATCTTTCTTTTACCTAATATTGATTATACCTCTTTGCCCTTATTTACACTTATGGTTTCTCATATCAGAGAAACAATTTGATGTGTACTTATGAGTGTCTAATTTATTTCACTCAAGAGTATGTTCTTAAGGTATGTCCATTTATCTACAAACCACTCTAGTTCATCCTTTTTTATGACAGAGTAGTACTCCATTGTGTAGAAAAACCACATCTTCTTTAAGTTTGCTAATCATCTTACAGAAAAGAACGTAAGAAATTTGTGACCATATTAAGTATACTGTGTTCTTGTCCAATGATGAGAGTATTTCCCCTCTGCCATTCAGCCACAGCCAGAACAGCAAGAACCAGTTAGGAAAGTTCAAAGTCTGTATCACACAGGCAAAGATTTTCTCGGGCTTTTAAAATATTTAATATATATCTAACTGAACGGTATTAAGAGAAAATATTCAATTTATTTTATTCTAAATTCATCTGTAAGACTAAAGGACTCCAACTTGGTACAGTATAAAACCTCCCTCTCCACATAAATGTACGTTGTGTATTGACAGGAACAGCGGACAGACCCTCCGGACAGGAGCGTCAGCGAGCCCTGGTGACGGCGTCCACACTGGACAGCAGTGTGTAGGACTGAGGTTACTAAGGCTCGATGAAGAATCACAGAAGTCTAAGGCAGCTCATGGTATTCAACAGTTTATAAACGACTCTTCATTCAGAGTATAAAATGTAGGATACAACAGTCAAATTTTACTTTCATTATCTCTGAATAAGGGCGTGACGGTCTTTTAGAAGCTGCACTGAAGTACGGAGGAGAAGCTCGTCCAGGTTAAGCGCTCCTCTATTCAAAACTGGTTTTGACAAGAATCCTGTTGATGTCGAACAGCAGGTGCTCGGGCTGCAGGACTGACTGCAAACCTCGAACCAAGCATTTCGTAAGCGCAGGGGAATGGTTTACATTAAGGAAAAACTGGCAGTCTTTATAACTTTTCAGCCAAAGCTGCTAGTTTAAAGGAGAATGGTTCTATCATTGTACTTTTAAAAATTTGTGGATCTTGTATTAGAGCTATTTTTAAGAGTCCTAATATAGATCTTCATTATATTAATAATATTCTAATAGAAAAGAAATTTAACAGGAAAAGAAGGGAAAATAAAATTAGTTTGAAGAAAAGGACGGTACAATGAAGTCACTTGGGTTTCCTTCCAAAAGGAGTAATTTAGGAGGATACTCCACTCCTAATTTCAGTCAGTGGCTGCTGCTACAATTCAAGGTAAACAAACGCCAGGGCCAGGAGGTGAACAGTAGGAAAGGCTGTTCTTTCCAAAGCCTTAAAAGAAAGTTAAAGAAATGGAACCAGCGTTGACTAAGAACTCATGTGCCAGGCATTTCGATCATTCAGTGACCTAACAAAATGTTTACTGAGCAGTTTCTGTGTTCTTCGCAACAACCCTGTGCTGTTACATGTTTTTATTGCTAGTTTTCAGAAGAGAAAACATAACTAAGATTAAACTTCATGCTCTTTCCATATATCACAGAGGATGGAGAGGCTAAAGGAGAAAATTTAGATTGATCATGTTAAACTTCTGAGGTTTATATAATCAGATAAAAACTGAGTATTGTTCACATCACATTTTACATGCATAATGAAACTATTAAGACACGGTGGATATGGTAATATTTAGATGCTATAGTTCTTACTATAAACCCAAATTATTCACAATACTGTCTATCCTTGTCCATAAGCAGCAACTATACTTGAAGGAGTTAATATTAAACAGCTTAGAGCTAATTTCTGGTATAAAAATGTAAGTGTTCAATAAAGTGAGGTATTGTAATTAGTTCCCAAATGTAAATTTCTATCCTTTATAAAGACAGATACAATACGAAGATTTTCTTTTATTGGTTTAAGTCAAGCTATTTGATTATTTTATCCTAGTGAGTTACAGAGGGTGGAGAACCTAACATACAATGCCCAACTAGCTGCTATGTGGCACTTTACAAAATGATTTACAATTTACTGGTATTAATAACTAATGTGACACCAAAGAAAGACTGATAATCTGGGCCAAGTAGCTCATTTTTCTTCAATGAAGAAATGAACCTAAAGGTAGTCTTTTACATTGAGACAAATCCAACCAGCTTATGAAATATAGAAATCATCTTTATAAAATTCATCCAAGTTAGTTTTTCCCTCCCTTGTTATGCATAGGAATGGAGCGTTAACTACTCGAAGAACCTGACTACTGAGAAGGAAACTATAACAAAGCAATAAATTTCACCAATAAAAATATATTCACAATAAATTCTTCACAAAACTATTGTATTGTCAGGTACTTATCTTCAGAAGCTCAGATAAAAACAAATAATTCTGTCTTGTATATTTAATTAAGAAGTTCCTAAATTTACTTAAGAATTTACTTGTCATTATTCTACGTTTTAAATAAGAGATGTTCATAAATTTCATAACTTGGCAAACCTCATAGTAATGCACCTTTCTGTTTAATGAGTATTGTGACATTCAATAGCGTTAGCTTTGAGACCACTGTTTTCCTACACTCTCTCTGGCCTTACTGAGAGATCATAAGTTGTTTTCGATTCTTTTTAGAAATTACCAATATTTGGCAGCAATTAGACGATCAAGTGCTCATGATGAGTTACACCCTCCAATGATACAAAATTTTTCCATGGTAGTTTACAAATTAACTCTATGGTTAGAAGAACATCTGTTGTTAACAGGATTACCTCCTTTCCTCTTTAGATTCTGTTTTATAATTCCACAGCTGTTATACAAAACGATCATGAGAATTTAAAAATTCTTCATTGAAATTGTTCCATGTGAAGAAAATCTCCCTCCATGCATTAATGTTTAAACCTAAAACATTCCCCCCAAATTCTTGAGTGTTTGGAGGTACAATCTGGGGGTGTGACCTGAAAGGGACAATTTTTTTTCCCAACTTCTCCTTCTGTGCCTCCTGGTTGCCAAGGTTGAGCATTTCTCCTCTAGCATATCCTTCTGCCACTGAGCCAACCAACTATGGACTGAACCCACTAAAGCTGAGTCAAAATGAACTTCCCTTAAGTTGTAGATGTTGAATATACTGTCCCAGTGACAAAAAGTGACTAATGTACCATGAAAATCAATAACAGATATGTCCATAGGTTAAACCTTATAAAATTAAACAATTTAAAAAATTTCCTATCTTATTTTCTTACTTGACTCCTCCAAGGGAATATGTTAGCTGGTATCACAATTTTTAAACACTGATTATTTCTCTCATGCTCGTGCATGAGTGTACACGCATACATACACACACAGACACACGCAGTGTCACACACACAATGTGTCTCACATTGCTCAGGTATCTAAAATTTTTATACACTACATGTATTACTAGCTGACATAAATATGAGCTCAAGAAGTCTTGAAACTTTGTGAACATTCTTAGAGTTACATTTATATTATTATATAATATTATATATATTATTAGGAAGAGTTTAAAACCTGCTTTGCAGGACATTTTCCAATACTGAATTTTGCTGATACCTTTGGGCCATAATATAATCATTATTATTAGACAGACTTTCAAATATCAAGTTCCTAATGAGACTCTCTACTGAAAATCGGTTGATTAGTTAGGTAGTAGCTTGTGCTTAATAAATAAAGAAAAGTTGTCTCATTTGTGATCAAATGCTTTTCTTTTTTTTTTTTTTTTTTTTTTTTTTTTTTAAAGTGCTGGAAAGCAAACTCAGGGCCTTGTGCTCGCTAGGCAAGTGTTCTATAACTTGAGCTAAATCCCCAGCCCCTCAAATGCTTTACTTGTAGCTTTTGAAAGACTGGAAACTAAACTATCACAGAAAAATTATTTTTTTGATTTTGCTTTTTCCACTTAAAAATGATTATAAAATTACAAAATGTTTACAAAACTGAATTTATTCACATAAGGGCTTGCCCATAACTTTACTACTTTAAAACAACCACTACATTGAATATATTTTCATTCAGGCCTATAAATGGTTTTTATGTATTTATTATATTTCTCGTATATTATAGTTCTCATAATGATATCATAGTATCAAAGTTAAATGATACTTTACTATTCTATTATTAGACATTTAGGTAGCTTCTAGTTGTTTACTACTACAATAATCCTGCAATGGTATTATTGTAGTGATTAGCTTTTTCTTTTACTATTTTCCCAGGAGATATTAACAACTGTAGGATTACTGGTTCCAAATTTATGAACATTTTTTAGTCTTGGGGAAAAAAATCAAAACGCTCATACCAATTTACCCTGCCATTAGCAATGAATAAGAGTGACCATATCACTTCATCCTTGACAGCATGAGTGTTATTTTTTTGCACTAATTGATACCTTTAAATGTTCTTGTTTCAATCTGCATTTATTACCAGAGTTCAATATTTCTATTTTTTAATTATAAAAGATGACATTGCTACTTCAGCAAGAAACCATATTGAATGTAAGTCAATGGTTCAAGGCTAATAAAATAAAATAAAATAAAATCTTCAAATAATAATCTAATCATGACATGAATAACTGTTATTGTGCTGCATGGTAATTAGGTATTAATGGCAAGCAGTTCACATTAAGTGGCTATTACTACTATTATTTACCCACAGCCAGACTAAGCGTTCCTCTACTGTAGGGAGGGCTGGACGGAGTAGAGCCATTAGCCCTCCTAAGGAGCCCTTGACATGAGGCCAGGTGTGACCCAGAAGGCAATTTCTCCTCAGCTCCATGCCCCTCTATAAACAGAGCATTCAGGATCAGGGTGTGAAAGTTTGGCTGAGGACGGGCCAGTATTTATTTTACTGAGAAGACGACACCATGTCAGATCTGACTCACATTGCTGAACAAAGAAATACCCAAGAAATTCCTTCTTTCTTATTTATGATTAAATACTCCTCAGGTTAAAGATCTAGGTTTCTACTGAGACATCTGAAGAACTTTTAACTCTGAACTATTTCCATCTCCTTTCCCACAGAGAAAATGTAAGGACTAGAGGCTCATTTATACTCCAGTTTTCCCAGTCCACCTTACTTCCTTCTACAAAATCTTTTCTCCCAATACTGTCTGAATTTTCATGCTTTAGAGATTCATTCTTGATGTTTCTAAGCACATAATTCTGGAAAGATTAAAGGATGACAGAGTGGAAAGGATAAGAAGGGGTAATGTTAATCCATATTTTATCATGAAGATTAATTTAATCAACCTGGTTTTACATTCTTTCAACACTTAACTCTGAAGCATGCAGAGAATAAGAATAATAGTTATGGTATAGAGAGGGCATAGGAAGAAGCAAAAGGAGTTAAATCATTCTGGATTGCTTTAAAAATGAATGCATAGCTGAAAATACCAGATTACAGAAGAATAAGGGAGGATTCCAAGCATTTAATAATAAAAAAGTTTATGTTTCTATAGATGTTGGGACCTAACAAAGCATATTTAGATAGATTATATTATTTAATCCTCACAATAACCTGTACTGAAACTGAGACCCAGAGATGTTAAGTAACTTACCCCAAATCACATAGGTAGTAAGTGGCAGAGCCAGGACTCGAACCCAGGTCTTCTGATTCTTCCTGTGCATTTCCAGCTCCTCTGGAGCTGAAGCAGGGGCAAAAAGGGAGGTGGAAGTAATTTGCCCAAGACCAGCCTTGCCCTCTCCTCTTCTTTCAAAGGCCAAGCAGAGCAGACATTTAACTCTCCTTGGGACCCTTTTCGCCAAATCCTTTCAGGATGAAGCACACCGAATTTGAAAATGTTTCTCAGCCTTGGTTCCAAGAATGGCAATAAGTGGTAAGCAATGCCTGAAGTCATTTTTGATTATATGTTGCCATTTATATGAAACTTACTGGAACCTCAAAGCATAGTAATTTTAGAAAGAAAAATTTTTATAATTATTTAAATTAGATTCCTTAAATTTTTTTTATCAGTTTCGGTTAAACCTTTTAAGTTACACCATTATAAAAATTATTTTTGAAAATGTCAAAGAACCAAGACACTAATCTACCTGTAAACCACTCTGGCTACTTTTAACCAGTTTTAACCATCTTTCCTTGGTGATTAGTGTCATTAAAGAATGGAAATAAATTTATATATTCAGGCTTTTCATAGCCAACTTCACGTATTTTCAACAAACAGGCATATACCATCTTCTTGAGATATAAATCTTATGTTCTTTTCTAAATAATGCCTGAAATGCTTTTAATGTAGCTTTTTTTGATTGATTTTTCATAACAAAATCTAGATATTCCAGTCTGTAGTGTAAGAGCAATTCCTTAATTTTTCTTAAAGGAGTTACACATTTTAATTTCTCATTCTATTTATCTTTCTAAGAAGTTTCAAACACACTCAGTGAGAAGTTTAATTTCCTTTGCTAATTTCCTAAGAGCACCAGGACATGATTCACATGGACTACACTCATGCTAACCTTTAGGTCATTTCTAGATCTTGCTGTGATGAACCTCCACACATTTCAGTTTGTCGATATCTTTTTATAGGAAAAACCATCAGTAAGGCAAAGTAAGCATTTATACAAACCAGGGCAAATGAAAGACCACCCAGATTCCACAGCATCTGTACCAAGCTTATAAATGGTTAAAAAGTACACTGATGTGCTTTCTCCACATTATTTTAAGCCTTATTTACTTAAGTCTATTTACTTTAATCAAGACAAAATGCCCATTAAATTGTCCTTAAGTAAAAAGGTATAAAAATAATAACCATAACAATTAAAAAATTACATGTCCATTAATTTCAGACTTTGAACCATACAGCACCAGAATTAAACTGCCTTCTAATACCTTGCTTTCTTTAATAAGCTCTTTGTTGATCATGACTAAGAGGGTTGACTCTCATTTCTTAATCACACAATCTGGCCAAAGCAATCATATTTACACATGATTAAAATACTAGTAAGTGTTTTTAAAGTTAATAGGAGTTTTGGAAAGTCAACGTTGGCTTCCCACATTACTTCTTTCATACTGTCCTATTTGGTTAATATGTGTAACAAAATTATAATCAAGAATCAGTGATGGTTCCCAGACTGATACCATTTCAGTCTGATGGTGGCCTTATCAATATGTTTTAGGTGGCTTCTGGAGGAAAGGAAATATATTTTCTACTTTTATTATATCCTTTCAATATTTTCCACATACAGAACAATTCATTTTCCAATGAAGCTTTCATGCAAAAAGAACTCAAATTGTATTTGCTGAAAAATTCTCATATTAAACTATCAGGTTCAGGCTTGATTCTAGAAAGGATTCTTCAGTAATAAAGAGGATAATGAAGACTATATCAATTATTCAGCGAAGAATTACTGACCTCCTTCTACCATTTCAGCTACTGATCCAGTTCAGGTACTAATTTAAAATTCTGATGCCATCAACCTCTAAAAGAGGAGGTATAGTACTTACAGTACACACCTACTGGTTATTTATATAATTCTTTTGCACTTCTACTTGATAATATTCAGTAGTAAGTTCTCTCCTCATTTATAAGTGTCCTGAAGGAGGAATACCTTGAAATAATATTTTCCCCATTATATCTATCGAATGAGCTCTGGAATTAGATCTGATTATGAGATCATCTGATTTAACAAACAGTACTGGGAAAATAAGAGCAAGGGATCAACAGCAGTTAAGTAGAAGAATTTGTTTTCTAGGAGACTTTGAGTAACAAGATTTTACCTAATCGAAACAATAATATTCAAAGGCTTGAGAGAGAATAAATTAGCCTCCTACTAAAAGGAGAATACAAAGTCAGGCATGGTGGTACATATCTCTAGTCTCAGCACTTGCAGAGGGGCTGAGGCAGAAGGTTAAAGGCCTGTCTGGGTCACACAGTGAGATCCTGTCGAAAAAAGTAATAACAACAAAAATTAAAAACTAACCCAAATGTTGACATAAATTTTGGTCCTTTAGGAATCCTCTTCTCCATTTAAGAATGGTCACATATCCAAAGAAATGATGAAAATATCTTAATACTAGAACATATAAATAAATATCATGTGGGTATTAGTGAGAACTACAGAGGGGCTGGGGATTTAGCTCAGCGGTTAGAGTGCTTGTCTTGCAAGCACAAGGCCCTGAGTTTGATCCCGAGCACCAAAAAAAAAAAAAAAAGAACTACAGAAAGACAGCAGTATTATGAAGCTTCAAGTGGAGTCTTCACAAATGGCAATTTCTGAACGCTAATATGTAAAACTTTCCAGAATTAGATAAAATTAAGATCAGTGAGCTGGTATAATTACGTGTTAAATAAAACCTTCTTTTTTTGTTGTTCAATGAAATCTCATAGCATAAAGACTTAAAAGGAACACAAAACTCCAGGATTATATTTTGTGCTCTATTTACAGAAAGTAAAAAGTCATGGAATGTTGTTTGAGAAGAAATTGGTTTTTATATATTAGTCACCATTTGTAACAAAACATCATGCTATTGGGTGTTTGGAAAATCTAAAACAATGTATTTTAAAGATAAATTTTTCCTCATTTTACAGATGGGAAATTTGACAACTAACAAGTTAAGAAAGATGTTTTCCAAGTACCTCCTGTGATCTGTTTAACAGTCTGCTGGAAGTGGGGTTTCAAATAAGTTTGTAAAGCATTGTATATACAGCACTAACTTTGTCCTATGGAGATTCACATTGCCTATTAACTTATTACTGACTCAAAGAAGACCTGCCATCAAAAACGTACTTTATCCTTTCATCCAACATTTTTCCAAGTTTGTTTAACTATTAAGTACAGTTCATGTTCTCAGAATACACTCTAGAAACTAGATGGATAAGCATGAAGAAATGTATACAGAAAATAAGCTGCTTAAGTAGAACATCATTATGTTCACACTTTGTAAATTACACCAGTTTTTGTTTAAGGCAAATAAAATGTACTCACTGTTGCATTACTTCTTTTCCCTTCTGAATGGAGTTCCCAGCAAATGACAGGCCACTAAAGCAGTTATTCCAAGCCAAGGTGTAAAATTCTTGCTAGTAGTTCCCAAGTTTAATGGAATTGAAAACTCTATAACACTTAAGTATATCTCACAAGGTATTTAAACATGTGTGTCCGATTTATTTCACTTAAGAGTGTGGTCTCAAGATGCATCCATTTACCTAGAAATATCTCAAGCTTATCATTCTTTATGGCAGAGTAGTACTCCATTGTAAAAAAAAAAAAAGTTTTCTTTATCCATTCCTTGGTTGATGGGCATTTGGGCTGTTTCCAAGATTTAGCTATTACAAACTGTGCCGCTATAAACATGGGTGTGCATATATACATAGCTGTGGTATGATGCTTTTCATTCTTTTGGGAAGATACCAAGAAGGGGAATAGTTGGGTCAAATGGAACCTCTAGTCCTAATTCCCTGAGACAGGTCAACTCTGCTTTTTTTACTAGAAGTACGATGGTTAAAACCCATCATGAATTACTTTAGATACCAATTAACTGACATTCTGCATACAGATGAAAAAGATGTGGATAACAGATGAAGAAGAAACAAAGCACACCTAATGCAATCAAACATTATCATAAGGAAGTTTTAACATACTAATTATGGTGGGCTGGAGACTTAGCTCGGTGGTAGAGGACATGCCTTTTAGCAGGCATGAGGCTTTGGATTTGATCTGTAACACCAAAAACACAAAACAAAACAAAAAACTGTAAGGAATCCTCAAGTTCCATGGCCTATAATTTGAAAATTATGCTCCTTAATGGGGCTAAATGAGTTGTATGATTTGTTTCTGCCTCACTGTTTATACTCCAAAAGAAAATGAGGATTGCCCAAATGGTAATTTTGAATGTTTCCTAAAGTATGTATGGTAGAAGAAAATGTATTTCAGTGTTTCAGTGACCTTAACCAAAATATATGTTTAGTGCAGAAATTTAAGTATAATAAATTACATGCAATAATTTAAGAATGTATCTGCAAGAATGAAAAGCCTCTGGACTATGATCAAAAAGGTAAGTATACTTTTTACTAAATACTTATTGGCAGAGGCTCATTGTTACATAATTCTGATCTTCCTTTGAAGTTAATGGCTTCTATAACGATTGTCGTTTTTAAATATTTACTGTGATCTTTGATATCAAATACAAACTACATGGAGTCTAATTTTATCGCTATGTCATCAAAATTACTAATATGACATTCTAATACATTTAAAACTCATTTTTAATGCATTAACTTATATATCCCAATTCTCCATCTTCCTCCAAATTAAATAGGGTGGTTTTTTTTTTCCTGTTCTACGTTTCTTTTCAATACTTTTATCAGTGGAAGAATAATTTATGGTTTTTTATGACTGTTCTTTCACTTTGGAAAAATAACTTTCAAATGTACTTCCCAGGATGCCATTATTAAAAAACAAAACAAAACAAAAAAACAAAAAACAAAAAACAAAAGAGATATGCCATTACTTTGAAACTAAAATGTGAGAGTGAAAAGTGCTTTAAAAAAAAAAAAAACGTTAATAGGGAAAATATATTCATAATAATTATTATTAAAAAAAGTAACTCAATCCTTTTAAAAACAAATTTTACTTTTAAGTAGACAAAGCTAGGCATAGTGCTGTACACCTGCAATTCTGGCTACTAGGGAGGCTGAGCCAGGAGGATCATTTGAGCTAAGGGATTCAAGGCCAGCCTGGGCAACACAGTGACACCCTATCTCGAAATAAACAAAATAAAATAGACAATTAGACAAGAATTTTTTAAAACATAAAAGTCACTATGTATTTTTTTCCACAATAACTTTATCTTCAAAATGAGAGAATAAAGACCTATACATTTACATTATTCAGCAAATAAGAGGATTTTCTCTACTAGCATTTTGTTTTAACGTTCAAGAGGTAAGAATAAAGATCCTACTGAGACATCTGAGCATGTGTCATATACAGAATTTACAACTTTCTTACTTTTGTGCAGCGGGCATAGGTTTTTATACGTTTTGTGGATTTTATATATACAACTCACCAAACAATGCCTGACACCTAGCAGATGTGCAAGGAACATATGAATATCTATTGAATAAATATTCTACAGAAAAACACTCATGATAGGATGATCATCTAAAAGACAATAATAATCCACCTGTCCCTTTCCAGAATTACTGTCCAAGATCATATGTATGGTAAGACCTTAGAACTAAGCATTATATACACAGTCATCGAACAGTGGTCATATCCCGACAGCAAGCAGCAGATCGTATACACTTTTAAAAAGTTTACATACCACCACATTCTAAAACATTTCTTGAGATATAAGTCTCAATAGCATCCAGGTTTTGAATATATTTGGAGAATTATACTTGGCAGTATCTGCCCACATTTAGAAGAGCAATTCAGAAGCAACAGCAGCCAAAAGCACAACAAAGGTTTGCACAAGCAGTAGTGCCAAGGTTTGTACTCAGCTTCTAAACCGCCCATGGCATCTTTTTACTAGTTTCCTGGTATTAGTTCTAGAGTTAAAAGGAATCAATTTGGAAAAAGCCTGAAGGGAACACGAACAGTAGGTTTTCTTTTCCTCTAATGTTTTCTCATACAATGGTGAGAAATATGAAACAATGTTTTTTCCATTTATAATTTTACAAGTAATATGGGACTCCACAATGCTTCACTTGCTTTGCTTAAATAAGGAAAATCCTACAACAGTCAAAGAACCATTATTTAAAAAAGAAAACCAGAAAGCTACAGCATTTATCCACTTCACAATAAGCTATAAATCTCACATTATGTGTTATAATTAGAAAGTTTACTACAACAAGAACATTAAAATTAACACAGAACATCTTACTATAGTCAAAGGAACAAGTGAAGTATTGGTAGGGTAATAAAAATAATCAAGGATAACTTATCAAAAATTTTTATAAGTCATTTTGGAGGAAATAAAGTGTTTAATCATAATCAAAATCTATTTTAGCCATCTAAAAGTATCATTCCTGAGTACGTTCTGGAAGTAAAAGGTATATCCAGATGAAAAAGGGAAATAAATATTTGGCCCACAGACAGATGCAAATAATTCCTAAATCTTGAGAAAAACATTAACACTTAGATTTAAAGTACTAATTTGATTTTTATTTTAATTTTTGTACAACAAACTATTAAGTCATTGAGTCTCTTAATATTTCATGCTTTTCATTTAATGATTTACCTTTTTATGCTTTGAAAAGTGATACAGGCAACTGATTTCAATAAAGGCTTTTGGTTTTTATGCAGGTGTTTTTTGATTTTTTTTTTTTTTCCTGCAAACTACTTTTAAGTCTTTACTAAATGATCACTGGTACATTTGGGAAAACTTGAGAAGTCTTCCAAACTTTTACGCCAATAGTAAACATAAACCTTCATAAAGGATACAATACTATTTCACAATTAAAAAATGGTAATGTACATATGTAGTGTAAGAGTTAAAAAATTAAAAATTTCACAATTGGTAGTATAAATGAATAATTGTTCTAAGGCCTCTAACAACTTTGCACCTTAGCAGCCCCTCAATTTTTCTAGTATGACTGTTATGTTATCAGTACAGTGAATATTTTGATTGTGATAATTATGAACATTTTTGATTAACTTAAACCTTTGTAACATACAGTCCTTGGTTACAAAAAGAAAAAATGCTTAGAGACAACAACATTAATCCTCTCAGAGACTCAGAGAATTGCACACTAATGCTGCATTACTGTACTGCCACTGCCACAGACTGTATTACTCGATGGGCCTTTTATGCTTATATACACATACACAAATATTTTTAAATGGAGATAGATGAAGACACTGGTGGCCTCTATATTTCAAAAAGGAAATGTTTCTCTCAACTAGCTTAATCATTCACGGAGATAAACAAGAAAGGGAAACCTTTTCCTCAATAAATAATACACATGATTCAAAAATGTTTGTTTTATTTTTTTCTTTTGTAAGTTTATTATCTTGTTTGTTGTATTAAGTTATGCAAAATCATAAAACATCAAGAATCACTTGATTATCTGTAACTAGGAAAAAAGAAATACCAAAATCCCCAAAAGATTTAGTGATTCTTTTCTATTTCCTTCTGCAAAATATTTTAAGCATCATATAAAGACTTGGAAGTTGACTACAGAAAAAAATGAGTTTAAAAAACACCAAAATAAAGCACAGACGAGCATTGACACATGGGCAGAAAGGATGTGAAGTGCTGTCTTCACTCAGAACAGAATCATGAAATGGGCGGGGACCCCTGATGAACGTTATTATCCAGCTACATTCATGCAGACCTATAAAATCAAGCGTAAAGTAAAGCAGACTACTAGGGGCAGGGAAGGGTGGGCAGTCACTGAATGTAGAAAGAAAATGATCACTTTAGGACCAAACTCTTCAGAATTGGAAGAGTAACAGTGAGGTGTAACAATGATGCTCATGAGTGATGGCCTCCTAGACAGCAAAAGGAAGGAGAGAAGAAACAAAACTATATATTTAAAGAGAGTAGAATAAAATTAATCTCTTGCAAAGTCTTCTACAAAATAAAAAAAAAAACCTAAATAACATAAAAATCCTGCTTTGACTCTTTGGTTGTTATAACTACAAACAATTGTGAGCATATAATAAATAATAAACTAGGACTTAACTTCTACAAATATAGATTCAATAAATAATTACTTTTTCCATCAAAACCAGATTAAAATGTATTAATGGAAAAAAGAGAATGAAAATTGCCATGATATGTGAACGAGAAAAGTAAAAAATAGTTAAATCAAGTTTCTCCAGAATGACATGAACTAGATATTAATATTTCAGTCTTTTAGAAAAAAAAAGCAGTTAAAGCAGAATGAGAGTGAGGGAAAGGATCTAGTTAAACCTATAAGCCAGTGATATATTTTACCGAAAAATAAACTGATAAATTATCTAGAAAATGATACTTGTCTACTATAAAAAGGCAGAAAATAAAGATTGATAACCTCAAACATAATGACTTCTATTAGGTTTTACGCTGTTATTTTATTTATATTTGAGGGTAAGGGCACCAGTGAACACATGATAAAATAATTTATTAGGCCAAGACTAAAAAAAAAAAATGTATGCTGCCATGATGAAGGCTACTGTCTGGATGATAAAATCATCTGGTATATTTTGACATTTTAGGGAAATAACAACAAGTTAGGTTTATAATAGTGTTTACTAGCAGCTAACTTTGTAGCCCTTTAATTTTTTCCAGTATGGCTTATTAGTTAATTTACCTTCTTACTGGTACACAAATTGAAGAAAAGAAAAAATAAGAAAAATTTTATGAAATTAATTCTAATATATTTTGTCCCCTTTCTGTCTTAATGTGGACGAGAATTTATCTATATAGTCATATAAGCCCTATATAAAATGGACGCTATGAGGACTAGTTCTAAATTACATCATTGGTATTAGCACAAAACTTTGGCAAACATTCAGCAATGTAACTAACCAAATAATTATTAACTGTAGATATTTATAGTAATGTGTGTGTGTGTGTGTGTATGTGTGTGTGGTAAATGAAATATGAATTCATATATAAAGTGTTCTTAATTTTACATATAACTAAAATAAAAAACAATATACACATATCCAACAGATTTAAATTTCATAACTGCTGGACATAATTTAATCAAACAAAGTAACAACTTGGGAAAAAACAAAATATGCATAAAAACCCATTTTACATATACAAAATTTTGGCATACATGTAATAAGGGTGCTTATTTCCAAAGCATAATACAACACGTTATGCAAGAAAAGTAATTAAATCCATTCATTCTTATTTTAATTCAATGTAGATATTAAAGTAAAATTTTATGTTGGGTAGCCAGTTTAAAACAAATTCAAAATATTTTTTTCATTTGCAAATTGTGAATGACTATGACTATTCTTTTAGAGGTATATATCTCTTCTTCAAAATAGCTTATGCCTTTGTACAGAATTTGGATCACATACCCATGCCTCTGTCTGAATGGGCTTGATATTGCTTAGTAGCACCTCTTCATAGTTTCCATAATCAATGAATTTAACAACTGCAGTCATACCAGAAGAATGAAGGGCTTCAACTTCTGCTCGGTAAAACTGAGGAGGCAAAAAAGAGTTTTAAATATGACAGTAAGTGTTGTCTACAAAGACAATGTCTGATGGAAATATAAAATTCTTGAAGTGAATTTTAATAATGTGTAATATTTTTAAGAAAGTAAACTCACTTTTAGGTAACTCTTTGATTAACACCGGCAATTCTTACATAAAAATAAGAATATATAACTAACTTATTGTAAATACAGAAATATGTGACAAAAATAAGTGGCAAAGAAGAAAGACCATTGGTTCAGTTCTCAGAGATGGTTGGGGTGAGGTAAGGACACTAGACGAGGACTAGGCACATTTTACTCAGATCTAGGATTGCTAGGGTTTGAGATGCTGCAAATTTTCATCAGTTTAGGCGATGTTACAGATTTGAGTGAGAACTGATGCACATTAACAAACTTGTAAGAAACTGATTCTATAATAACTACAATTTAAAAATTTATCTGTAAATGAAGAGTAGATCATTGGCTTAGAGTACTTCCCCATATAGGTCAACTTATTCAGGACCCAGATTATAGGCCTGAATGTGGTTTAGTGAATGTGAAATGGAAACAAGAAATAATTTGCTTTGAAAGCATATTTTCTTCAAACTGCAGTAGGCAGATACCTGATTATAACACTACCTATTAAACAGTATTTCTTAATAAGCTCATCACAATCAGGGAATGAATGATAAAGGTTAAAAAAATTCATATTCTTTATATTCTTCTAAAAATAAGTTACCTCAAAATACCAAAAATAAGGTTGGTTTTTTATCTAGTTTGTTTACTGTTTGATTGATTGATTGGGTGGTGGGGATCGAACTCAGGGCCTTGCGCTTGCTAGGCAAGGCTCTACCACTTGAGCTAAACCCCCAGCCTCTCTAGTATAGTTACTAGTAACTAGCATATTTCATATTACGAATGCTTAAGTGACTCCACGTGCTTCCTTCCCAAGTCCGGATCCTAATAAATTTAGAGACACCATTTGGGAAACATTTCTCTTTCTCACTTTCTCCTTCACTTTTTAGTGTCTCACTACTGTGCTCTGTGAACTGCTTTCATTATATGCTTCAATTTTAAGCTTCCCAAATTATGCCGGTTCAGGTAAGTTCAACAAACACTGAATCATGCTATGTCCTAGAAAACCAAATAAGATGATGTCTTCTTAGGAACTTACAGCCCAGTCTTGCTTACGGTGCTGCGGGGTTACTCAAGAATGAGCATCCCGCACACCTGGTTTACACCCCCAACTCCCCAGAACATAGCTCTGACACCGAGGTGAGTTTCTGAAAGTGTCGCTTAAGAAACCCCGGCCCAAATGAAGTCAAACACTTAACTCCTTAAAAAATCCACCTTTCAGTTTAATAAAGATGATCCATATAAAAATAACTTCTAGATAACATGTAAGGCACTGTCATAAAAATGTAGCCATGTGGCACTTAATAAAGCTGGAGAGCTCATGAAGAACTTCTTGAAGCCAATGGAATGGGTACAATGGTGAAAACCACTTAGCCACGTACAAGGACCAATTAAGAAAGACCATGTTTAAATGAAAAATACCTATTATAGCAAAAGACACATTGCCATTAATCCCCTTCAGAATACCCCTCTCATTTCAAGCACACTTATCCCATCACTCTTGCCACTTTCTGAAGCAGTTCTGGATGTCCTCTCTAGTGTCTTTAGGGGGAGTGGTCAGAAATACATGAATGGTGCCGCCAAGTGCCATCCAAGAGTAAGGGAGGCTCATAAAAACATCACAGTGTGTCCTATCTACTTTATTAACCAGATCTGGCACTATGTCACTTCCGGCTTTTCCCAGAGTCAAAATGACTATGAAAAGTAAACGTTTTGAATCAATTCAGGGCATCATAGCAACCACAACAGTGCAACTAAAGATACTTACAAAAGATTACTTCCAGAACCACTTCAGAGAAGGGCAAGAATGAAGGGATCGGGATACTCAAAGTGAGGGAAAGTATTCTAATGGGGATTAATGGCAATGTGTCTTTTACTGTAAAACATTGTTTTTTTCTAAAATAAAAATTCACCATATTTTTTGATCACATAAGTTGCTGAGGGGGTGTTAAGGGCAAGTTACAGAAACATAAAACATGAAGATGATTGTAGGAAACTAAAAGCTTTTAATTAACTATGATGTAATGAAAGAAAATGGTTCAACTGATAAGAATTTAGTGTAAGGAAGGAAGGGTGAGAAGATGGCCAGCGTACAGACCTGCTAGAACGTGTATTAACCTACAGGAAGAATGACACGGCCTCAGGCCAGGATCACAGTGGTGGCAGTATCCGTGATAAGTTTAAGAGGGATGAGATTGAATGCAACAGTATTCCAGCTGAGAGGGGAGAAGAGCAGGGTTCGGCAGCCTACAGGAAGAACGACTGCCTCAGACTCTCAACACCTTCCACGGAAATAATGCTTTAAAGAAGGCAAGATACTGTGATGAATTTTTTAAATTGATTATCTCTAAAATATCATTACAGGGCAATTGAGATTATAGTTTTTTAATGGTAGTTATAGACAATTCCTTTTCTTAAATTTCTACCCTTGTCTCTGGCTAGAAAATTGGAAAGCTGCCTATTCTTGACTGTCTAGTCAAGTCAGAGGTTTTAGAAGATGAATAACTTCCTCTTTCACAGGGTATTTGTCCGCCTCACTTCCAATACTTAATAGTGCAATCTACTTAGAGTCCACAGACCCTCACCCTAAACTGAAAAGTATACACATCAGTTTAAATCAAAGCATGCACCTTAAAAGATCATTCAAACAGTCTAATACATCAATAACTGCAAACATTGGCTATTGTAAGGTGCTGTGCTCTAGATGCTTCTTAGCATTATTTTAAATATATTTCACAGAGGCAAAAGATGAAGTTAGTATTATTGATTTTTATAAATGATTAAGATATAAAGCTTTACTAATAATCCTTAGGGTATTTGGAGGTGTATGGATAATACAACCAGAGTTATCTTATATATCCCAAGTATCTAGCAGTTACCTACTTAATTATAGTTTGTTCAGTACTAAATGTTTGTCAAAGGAATTTGCCTGCTAAGTCTAATTATCTGAATATACAGGCCTGTTATTCTTTGTTGTTTCATTTGTTTCTGGTCAATCATTCAAACTGTTCTTTCTCCTTTTTGCAGGTAGACAGAGGAAAAGTGGGATGTCCTTCATCCTGTAGAGGGCTGGTTTTAGGCTCTGTAAGGTCGACTATTTTACATTTGCCTTTATTCCTTAGGGCACAATCTTTATGGGATTTCAACAGAAAGCCAAAGTCATTTACCAAGTCTTTTAAACAACAGTTGAACTTGAACTCCAATAACTTGTCAAGATCACAACCAGCCTCACGTTGTGCAATACAGAAAACGCTTCTTTATTTTCACCTTAACCTTTTATAAAAGCACCTGACACATTCTGCATTCCTGTACAGCAGTCAGTATTGGCTTGATAAAGACTGACTTCCAGCTACTTTACTTTTTCTTGCCTCTACAGTGAAGGAGAAAAAGCTATAAGGAATATGTTACTACACAAATCAAAAATTCTTTAATTTTGGAAAGTGGTCCAGATAAATCACTCGGGAAAGTAAGACTCTGGATAGTATTAAAAAAAAAAAAAAAGTCTGCATTTGTTTTCCAAGCCTGTGAGCGGCCATGTGAAAGTTCCAACCAATGAGATTTGAATATAGTCTGCTACTGTTCTTGGGAAGGCTTTCGCTTATCTATGGAAAAAAAAAAAAATTTTGTGTCTTCTTTCTATTTTTGAACAAAGGCTCAACAGCTAAAGATTCTGTGTCTAAGCAAATACTATGCCATTTTCATACAAAAACTTTAAGAGCCAATGCCATCTAGCATTACTACTCTGTCCTCCTCCTTATTTCTATCAGTAGGTAATGATTAACACCCTTCTCATACCTCATTCTCTGAACACAACAGGGCCTAATTCCAGATCCAAAGTCCTATATCGCACCTCTGCACAGTGTCAATTCATACTCTCTAGTCAGGATTTCAATTCCTTGAAATCTAGTTACTTTTATATCCACCCTCCCTTCAGCCACACACTCTCATAAATACATCTTTACCTTGTCAATTGTAACCATCCTAAGTGTATTTATTTCAAATATTTTTTATTTTTACACGAACCTAACATCCACCCAGATCCCTCATTCTGCAACTCCCTTATATCCGTTTTTGCTAATATCTTAGTCTCATCACTGTATTTCTTTCCTATATAAGTATCCTTTCCTAAATTAACTAATTAACAGAGTAAATAAACAATTAGAAATCCCTATACCCTAGGAGAAACGAGGCTACAGAAGAAACCATAGTCCTATCTTCAAGCAACTTAGTATCAAGGTATGGGAAACAGATACCAATCCAAGACTCAAAACCAAAAATATTTATAAATTGTGCTAAGTTTTAAAAAGTGAATAAAGAAGGTACTGGTTGAGAAGGAGATTCATGTTATGAAAGAGGAAGCGGAAGACAAAAATGCTTGTTCTAAGAGGTGACGTTTGAGCCAAGACTTCAACGATGTGAAAAGTAGTGGGTAGAAGAGCATGTTGGGCAAAGGAGAAAACATGGAAACACTGTGTTCTGACAGGTCTTCTTTCCTCTCCCCCGCCCTGTTCTCACTGTGCTGATCTCCCAGCTCTGGCCAAACCTACTTGACCCGCTCTACTCTTTCAGCCTCCTCTTCTGTCTTTCCTTCCTTTTCCCTCGAGACGTTCTTCTTTCCCCTTGGGCTATCTCATCGGGTACAACTAAAGAATGTCTAAATTATTAGTCTAACAACTGTTAAATTACTTGATACAAGGTGGATAACTTATATACTCTTAGTTTTTTTTTTTAAAGGCTGACTGTGCTGTATTCTGTTTAAATGAAATTCTGATTTTCTTCTTTGTGAATTAGTAAAATTTAACTAGAAAGAAAAGCAAACATGATTCAGCAAATAGTAACTAAAATAAAGTTGGATTATATTTAATCACTTTTGCAATACTTTTCTGATACATAAGTTAAAACCAAACTTGTTTTAGCCAAATTTTGAGGGAAGAATCTAAGTATCCAGAAAACATATTAAACATTCTTTTCCTCACTTTTACAAATTATGCATCTATAAATCTATTCAAAGGCTTTAAATAGGTACAATTGTAGAATAAAACAAAGGCCCAAATGATGGCTTTCTGTGAAGTTCCACCAGAATGACGTTTAGTAATGTTTACAACATCCATACCTTGTTGTCTTCCCAATAAAGTGCAAAACATTCATCTCCAGGTTTCCACATTTTTGCATACTCCATAGGAATAGATGATTCTAGCATTTTTTCTGGCTTAATTGGTCCAGATCTTCTTTTGGGCCCACTACTGTAAAACACTCTGTCTTCATAGGGCGCAGCTGTGACAGCTCCGGCTGGCTTGATGGGGCCCGCTCTCCTCCCTTTCAGTGGCATTTCTGCCTCTCCGTTTGGAACACCAATGAAACTATTACTTCGGACAGGATTCTGGTAATCGGTATTTACATTAAAATGTTTTTCAATTTTTACACCACTGAAAGGTTCAATATTTATTGTTCGTGATTTCCTGTCATAAAAATGGTCAGGATTACCTGTTTGGCTTTCTCTTTTCCCACGTTTTTGATTATTATAATCTATGAATTCTTGAGGAAGTGGATTTTCTTTTGTGCCTGCATAGGATGGACCTTTTCCTGATCTGCTTTGCATAGCGTTATCTCTTTTGTTAAAAGCACCATCATTGTGCTGAGAACTTAGAGGATATGAAGTATCTTTAGTTCTGTCATATCTAGAATATGGTCTATCACATTTGATTCTCTCTTCAGGCCATACTTCAGATGCTGAAGAAATACTTGGTCTTTCATTAACTCTACTTCTAGGCAATCCACTGCCATCCAAAACTGACTTTGAATTTTGGATGTCTCTTTGAAAACGAGGGGGTTTTTCATTTCTTGGCTGCCTGGTATCATTACGAGGAAGATGTCGTGGTTGATTATTATCTTTTACTCCATTTTGTTCAGTGTTTGAGATTCTGTGCTGTCCCTGATGAAGCTGCTGTGGCTGCGGCTTAGGTTCTGAAAGGTAAAATCACATGCACATTGAATGAAAACTACACTACTACTCTTTCTTAAGTGCTTAGAATTATTACATTAAAACAAAAGTATCAAACTATTATCTCAGTATCTTAGTCCATCTTCCCACCTAATTGCCTAATTCCTCTCTGCTTCCCTAGTGCCCCGTATTTCTAACATACAGTTTTTCTGCTTACGCACATTAGAGAAGTAAAGCAATAACATCAACCAAGAAAAAAATGTTGAATAATCAAAAGCCACTTGTCATTGTCACAGAATGTTTGTAATCTGTATATGCAATTCTGGTAATTCATTTTCCAAAGACTTAAAAAAACAGAAATAACTATGAAACTACACAAGGACAGTACTTGCTCATCTCTTTCCTGAATTCCACTCTAATCTAGGAAAGTACATTTAGTCTTCTCAAATTTGTCTGGATCTGGAACTACTTTTTGTATTACAAACAGATATCTTGCTAAAGAAAAGAATTAACAATTTCTTGATCTAGCAAAGTAATATCAGGTACTACTTGGAAATACAGAAAAAAGTTACCAAAACATTGCCAAGCATATTAAACAGATAATCCCAACTTGAAACCAAAAGCAGCAACATAGTAAAAATACACCAATATATAGTATTTTAATGGCTTTATTCCACACGGTAATTTTTATTCTATTTCTATTTAAACCATGTCATTTACACATTCTTCCGTCATTGTTTCACAAAGAATGTCTGCAACATTATCAAACATACTGATTTGTCTTTGGTGAACAGTGTTTCAGAATCAACACGCAGGTAATAATTATTCTTATATTTCCCCAGGGTTACAACATTTCCAAAGATAGACACTACTAACATCGTGACTAAACACGGTCCCTCTACTGCAGGAAAATTAACTTCACTGACCGCCAAACACTAAATGCTAAAAGCTGTCTTCTCTGTACCCCTAATCACTGTGATCACTAAAACTGTCACATGTATTTCTGAACATCCCTGGAAGCAGAAAGTTACCCGATCAACTCTTTAGAACAACAGGAATATGAGTGAGATCTTGAAAGGTTCTGAGTGACAAAACTGGTCATAGACTAAATTATCAAGATTTAAAATGGCAACAAAAATAACAAAACAACAAAATTTCCTTACAGAACCACTAAAAGCAGAAGCCATTCTAATATGATTTAAATCCCGTTTAAAGCAAAGGAAAATCATTTTCTAAGTAAACTTCTATGTTGCGTGAAACCACTCATTCATTAATTGTGACAAAGAATAAAGATTTTGCAAATATGCAAGATTTCAAACCTTTGTCAGGACCATGGAAAGAGAAACTATGCCCGAGAAGATTAGCTTTAAATATAATGCAAATATTTAACAACTGTCCTCAATTTTAATTTTTTTTAGAAGTAAAGATTAAGGGAAATAAGAACAGTCATGAACATAAGTAGGATACAATAAGTACTTTAAAAGCACATACTGGCATTTTTTTCTAGATACTGTTAAGAGAATAAAAGCAATAATCTCATTATTATACTGAGATAATATAGCAACAGTAAGGTGGGCATAGTGGCACATGCCTGTACTCCCAGAATTTGGGAAGTCAAGGCAAGAGGTCTGCAGATTAGAGCCCAGTATGGACAACTTAGTGACTTAGCAACATCCTGTCTCAAAATTAAAAAAGGGCTGAGAAAGTAGCTCAGTGTAAAGCCTCAATCTGAACTACCACAAAAAAGTAAAATCTATAAAAGGAATTTATTTTTCTAAAAATAAGAACATAAACTAAGCACATAGATAAAATAAAAACATGTTTTTAAAATGTCATTTTCATATCCTATACCCATCTCATCCCAAAATGAAATAACAGTCAAGAAAGGGAAGTTCTTAAATACTTCTTCATTCTCAGATTTCCTGAGATTCAATATATTTTATTTTAGGTAATTAAGTAATAAAGGCAAATATAAATATTTTGAAACTAAGCTAATCTCTTGAATAAATAGCAAAATATACACACTCAATTACTAAACCATGAGAAAGGTCATTTTAAGTAAATTTAAAAATATTCCACAAATCAAACTGAAAGGAAACTCCTCAGTTCACAGTCAGAAATTGGCTGCTTCCTGACACTCTTTTTGAGAAGTTAGCAAGATTACTAACTATGTGAGTGACCAATGAGCAACATGTGCCAGGTCTACAATCACTGCAATAATAAATGTATGCTGACAAGATAAATGATCACAAGGTTTTCTGTCACTATGATCTGAAATGCAAGAATCACACAAAACAAATTTATTAATGATAAAGTAATAATAAATCAATTCAACCTGTATATTAGGATGCTGAATTAAGCAGGCATCTTAAAATATTAATAGTTTTTGAAGAATAGTCACTCTCCAGCAGCAGTTATATCTCCATTTTATAGTACAACAACAGTTACATTTTGTTTCCCAAGACTAATCCTCATTTTATTCTGAGACATCTACCTGAAGAAGTGCCTTAATATTTATTAAGATCTTACTATGTGCTTAACTCTACATTAAAGGGCTTACATTATTTCATGTACTCTTCATAACCAGATTGAAAGGACGATTTTATCATCCTTACTTTACAAGTTAAGAGACAATTAACAATGTGCTTCAACTAAAGACCTGTGTTAGAAAATGTTCAATCCAGAATGAACTGAAATCTAACTGAAGCTAAAGCACTTTTTCCCACTATGTCACAGTACCTACCCAGAAAAACAGAACAGAATGTTACCAACAACATATTAGCTACAATTTTAGTACCTGAATCTCATCATTCTAGTGAGAGGCAGAAATCATGTGTTCTATAACAATCCCTAATAGACTGAAAAATAAACTTAGAGAGTAGGACTGCCAAAATCCTGACCTAAAATTAATAATATCTTTTCATTAATGAGAAAAACTCAAAATACTATAAACAGATGGGCTGGTAATTTAAAAGCTCACAAATTGGCACTTGGAGATAGTTTAGTGTGCCATTAACTAGTTCCACCATTTACTAGTTCTCTAACCTTTAACTGTAACATTTAACTTTTCTGAGCCTCATCTTTAATAACAGGTATAATATTAAATCATATACTCCAAAGGATTAATTAA
>PVJO010003180.1:100000-131005 GCA_004026905.1 Hystrix cristata | reverse complement strand
TCCCCACAGGAAAGGGAAGGAGGGACCATGCATGCGGCCACCTGCCCTCAAACAGCCAGTGCTTCCCTGGGTTGCTAATCCGTGCCTGTCACACAAAACCATCCACAGGCAGCCACATTTGACCTCAGAGAAGCACTGAAATGTTAAGGCGCTTACTCTTTGCAAACAAGGACACCCCAGAAAAGAGCAGACAGTGGGAAAGGCCGAGGACTTGTGGCCCAAGGCAGGCCCTGAAATACAGGGACCCGACTGCCGAGTACCCTCAACTTCTGGTTTAACAGACGCTGTGTGAAAGACAGCCTTCTAGGGTCAGCCTGGAGGAAAGGAGTCCTTAGCAGGAAGGACAGCCACCCCAGCTGGGGACCATCACCCTGGGCAGAAGCGCATCTGCTGAAGTAGGTCACTGAGCCAGCAAAGCCCGGCTTCCACTACAGGAAGAACCCAAGGAGCCTTGGCGGAGCAGGCCGGCCTGCAGTAAACTCAGGCAGCCTCCTCTGCCTGCCTGGTCAAGGCCTGGAAGCACGGCACAGACCAAGGGGCACAGGGCTGGGGACATCCCACACCCACCTGCTTGGAGCACCCAGCAGCTCATTAATTAGGCAGAGAAGCAACTGAATTTCGCACTCTTCCTCTGTAGGAACCCACAGCTAATGAGAAGCAAGCACAGTCCTCAGCAGGTTGAGGACACGCCAGGCAGTAAGGGCCCCACTGTGGGCAAGGGTGCTGTCCACGCAGTCAGTGAGTGCCGCTCTGGGAGGCTGACACCTCAGTTCCCGCTGTCCACAGAGACAGGACAGGCCCAGCCCAGGTGCGCCCGACCCTGCCGGAGGGGTGCCCGGCCTCAGGGCTAGGAAGTTTCCAGCAGAGTGCCCAAGAACTGCACCTGCCACCACACCGCACCAAGGGCTGGGGACAGGGCTCCCCAGACAAGGAGTTCCTCTGGCCACAAGAGTGCAACATTCAGCATACACGCCTCCACCACGACCCCAAACTGGGACCAGACAGCCCTGCAGCGTCGAAAGGACCAGAACTTGGTGGCGGGCCTGGACACCCTGGCTGTAAACACCTCTGCGTCCCTAGGCCAAGCTCCGGGTCTCAACCGACGGCCGGGAGAGGAATGTGGCGCAAGCCTAGTCCCTGACACCCATGCACCCCCAGCCGCGCGCCCACCCGCCCAGCCGGCTCAGCGCCCACCCCAGCCTGACTCGCCAACGTGGAGCGCTGGTGCCATCTACCGAGGGCCAGCGGCGTGCGGGCAGGCTCCGCGGCCAGCGAGCCATGCGGGTCAAGGGACCCGGCTCCCGGCGGCGGGGAAGGACCCGAGGCCGCAGCGCTCCTGGGCCCGCGCCACATCCGCGTCCCGCACGCCTCCCCGGATCCCGCCGAGCGCAGAGAGATGCGTTCGGGGCCGGGTCGGAATCCGAGTCCGGGACCTACGTCTGGTCCAGAGCAAAGCTCGCGCCTCCAGCCGCCGGGGCCCGCAGTAGTGTCCGGGGAGCCGGGACAGGGCGGCGATGGAACTCGCCGGAAGCCGGGGTCTCTGGGGCCCCGCGAGCCACCCGGAGCGCGGGGGGACGACGCCAGGGACCGCGCTCGCGGGGACAATTACCTTCTTTGAGGAACTGCGCGTGGATCACCAGGACGAGGAAGCAGCAGAGCGCGGCCCCTGCGAGTGCCCAGAGCGCCTTCAGGAGCTGCATCGCGGAGTGCCCGCTCGGCCGACGCCCCCGAAGCCGCGCAGCGAAGGTCCAGGCGCCGCATCAGCGCCCCGCCGGGTGCAGCCTCCGCGGCCGCCCGCTCGCGCCCCCCATGCGCGCCGCGCCGCGCTCCGCCGCGACTGGCGGCGCCACTCCGGGAGGCGATCTCTGTCTTTTCGGGCAGGGGGAGGGGAGGGCGCGAGGGAGGGCGCGGGGAGGGGGCGGCGGGCGCGGGGGCGGGGAGGTTAGCGGAAAGTCTCGGGCCGCGGCGGCCGCCGCTCCGGCCACTCGGCCACCATCGCGGGCTGCGGGGCGCCGGGGGCCGGGGCGCGGGGGGGCGGCCGCCGCGGCCCCATGAATCGGCCCCGCCGCCGCCCGGAGCCTCGCGGCCGGCAGGGCCCGGACGGCGGCCGCGGATGGCGCAGCGGCGGGCGGCGCGGGGGGTGGGGGTCCGGCGCGGCGCGGCCCTGCTCCGCCTGTCGCCCCCCGCGCGTTCGGCGTCGCCTCCTCCTTTTCTCCTCCGCCGGGTCCTCCTCCTCCTGCGCCGCCGCCGCTGCCCGCGCTTGCTCCGGCCCGGGGCTCAGGGGGCCGCCACGCCGCCGCCGTCACCGTCTCCGCGGGCCGGGCTCGAGGCCGGGGCTGCGCGCCGCGCGCGGGGCCGCCGCACCATCGCCGCCTCTGGGGCCGCCGCGACCCAACTTGCTCGTCGCAGCTCGCCTGCGGGACGGGGCCTCCGCGCGCCTGGGAGCCCGCACCTCCGCCGCCGCGGCCCGGATGGGTCCGGGCCCTGCGCGCCGCGGGCCGCCTGCGCCGGGGTCGCCGCGCCGACAGGTGGGGCCGGCGACGCTGCGCGCCTCGCCGCCCGCGGGACGCCGCCGCTTCGGCCCCGGGGCGCGCGCCCGCCGCTCGGCTCGGCTCGGCTCGGCGCGGCGCGGCCCCTTCTGGAAAGGCGGGAGAGGAGCGCGGCGCGGGTCTCCGCCAGCCCGGGCGCAGCGCCCAGCAGCCTCGGACTCCGGCCCGCTCCCCGCCGTCTGCGCTCCGCCCGGTCCGCGGAGCTGCCGATGCGCACTGGGCCGCGCGGGGGACCCCGGGGACCCCGGCCGCCCTGCAGCGCCCCCGCCTGGCGCGCCGGCGGGTCAGGTGGGGCTGGTCCAGCCGAAAACTGCGGGTCGGGCTCCACCTAGGTGCGCAGGAGCCTCACTGCAGAGCCCGCCGTGCCGGCTCCTGGAGGGAGGACGCGCGGCCTGAAGTCGCGTCCCAGCCCTGTGTATCCCCACGGTCCGGGCGAGGCCACGGCTCGGGGCTGACTGGTGGCTGTTCGGGCTCACAGCAAGCTTCTTCGTGGGTCTGAAAACGCACATCTGCCTGGAAATGCGCGCGCGCGCGCACACACACACACACACACACACACACACACACACACACACTCGGGGCCCTGCTGTGCGCCATCCTCCTCCAGCAGCCCTACGCGGAGAATGCACTGTAGATGCCCAGGGTCTGCTTAGAGGGAGCAAGCCAGGGAGCAGGCCGCCGCCTCCCTGCGCTGCCTCTGCTCCTGCCCTAGGAAGGGCGTGCTTGTCTGACCAAGCTCTCTCCCAGACACCACACCCCGGAGCAGTGTCCTGTTCCAGGTACCCCAGAGCTCAGCTCCTGGACCAGTTTGGCAGTCCCCGAGGCTTGTGTAGCTGCGCTGAATTTCAGATGTCCACAAAGATCTCCGGGCAGGAATCAAGGCCCAGTCCCTGCCTGAACCCGTGCCCTGGCCCGTGTGGGGTGTCCTGGAGGTGAGGGGCCTGCAGGACTCGGGCTTTGCTGAGAAGCCGCCTCCTGCTCTGCAGGTGTGTGTGGGCCAGGCCAGTTAAGAAGCCAGCCCGAAGGGCTCTTAGAGGTCAGAGAGATCGGGCCTCTCACTGCACATGAGCATAAACTGAGGCCTGCAGAGGCATGACACCCAGCAACAAGTCACTAGCAAGTCAAGGGCAGAGCCAGGACTGCCCCCAAGCTCAGTGCTTTTTACCTGACCTGACTCAGCTGAATCCATACCTGGTCAGACAGAAGCTGGCTGAAAAGAGATTTGTTATCTCTGGCTGCCATGGTCCCAGCCCCCACCTAGCTGGCTGGGAGAGGAGCCCCGGCTGTGTGCCCCACATGGACAGAAGCCCCAGCCTCCACCAGTCAAGCAGCTTCGCCACTCTGGGCCTGCCCTGGGAGGGCCTGCAGTTCTCTCCTTGTGCAGACCCCCTCCAAACTCCACTTCCTGTAAGGGCTACCTGCCCTTTCACCCCTGGATGCTCTGCAGTAGAACTGTCTATGCCGCAGCCCTTGGGATCCTGCCCTCCCTGGCTTGCAAAGCCTGACCTCCACCAAGGTCGCTGGCCTCACGCCTCCCTTGGAGCAGGCTCTGCACCCTGCGGGCTCAAGGCCTTGGGGGTGCTCATCCCACGGGCACAAACGTGGCTCCAAAAGGACTTCAATCCAGATAGGTCCACCTCTGACATCTCCTTTGTCCCCAATCAACTGCACATTATTTAAAACCTGGAAAATTGAACAGTATTTTAAATGCACTAAGGGAACTTTAAAAAAAAACTACTCATGTGGAAGAATGTTCTATAAGGAAGAGAACTGGGGGAAGAAAGGGAAAGGAGGGTCACAAAGGGCAGCAGGGCTTATTCATTTAATTTCACCAGGTGAGATGTGTGGCCTAGTGTCATGGGGACCAAAAGTTCTGGTTCCCTAGAGGTAAGTTTCCTATTAGGAAATGGATGGGGTGTTGCTGGCGCCCTGTGAAGAAACCACAGGCAAAGTGGAGAGACCTGGGCCCTGCACTAGTGCAGACCAAGGAAGCTGGGGTGTCACTAGGAAGTCAGCTGATGATGACAGCATGTGACTGCAAATGGATGAAACCAGTGCAGGCTGGGGGGGGGGTGCACCAGAGCCTCCCCGAAGTGAAGGAAAAGACTGTAAAAGCTATAAAGCCATGACAGGCCTGAGAAGGAGAGTGGCCAGAGCACAGAGGACAAGAGGCCATCGGAAGGGTGCCCATGTCCTCCTAGGACACATCCAAGGGGCACGGACAGATGTGTGGCCAGGAGGCATCTGCCAGGAAAGTGTATATCCAGAGGTCCCAGGCAAATATGCCTGCCCCAACTCTCTTGCAGTAAGTTTAGCTCATGCCAGAGCCAGAAACTGCCCTAAGAGCAATTGGGTGTCCAGGCATGGGGAAATGTTAAGGTTCCTACCATGTCTCTAACTGAAAGTTAACATGGCTTTCAACGAGGCCCATGGGCAGTGAGCACAATAGTTTAACTGTAAACTATTAGTTTAGCTGACAATAGTTTGTCACCAAAAGAAATTGCGGGTATTTTCCTATCACATTATAGCTCTCACAGCGATCTCAGTATATTGCTTGTGTTCACCGTTACTTCAACTCGCAGTGGTCCCACCAGTAGACTCTTTTATGTAATGTCTTAATAAAGAAGCAAACATATTCCTATATCAAAATGGATTTTGTAACATTTGATAACTGTGTTTTAGTATAATTGGCTCTCCTAGTAATCTAGTTTTCTAGTTTATTCTGAGATGGGTCTGGGCTTCAGCAGATGGCAAATTATTCCTGTGATCCCCCATCCTGGTGAGAAAAATCCCAGGAGGGGACTGGAGCGCAGGGGCCTTAAGCACCTCAGCCCTTCATAGGAAACAGGACAAGTGAGTCTAAAAGCAGCACAGATCCCCCAAACCCTAGACTGAAATGCTCAGCAGCGGTCCGTTCCCAGGGACACCTGCCTGTCAGCTCAGTGCTGCGTCCAGGGACACCCACCTGTCTGTCCACACACCCCGCCCATTTCCAGAGAAAACAGGCAGAAGCCCACAGTGATACCCAGGGCAGTGGTGACCCATGAACTTTCCCCACACACCGGCACCTGTACACACATTTACACAGGACCCTACAAGCAGAGCCCTCAGACATCTGCAGAGAGCCAGAGCCCTCAGACATCTGCAGAGAGCCAGAGCTTGGGAGAGAAGAGGCTGGAGATGGGTGTGCTCTGCGCCTGACTGAGAGGACAGAAGCAAATGGGCGAAAAGTGAAATCACCATCGTAATTCTAAATAGCGTTACTGGATGCCAGTAACTGTCACCTCCTGTGAAAAACGGAAAAGCAGAGAAGGCGCTCCGAGATCAACGTGGCTGACCAATTTCAAGAGACAGGGCATTCAGACAGAGGCGGAAAACAGAGGCCAGGGGAACTAAAGTCAGACGTGTGCCAGAGCAGAGAGCTCACAGGAAAGGCGAGGGCAAGGAGAGCAGAGGAAAACAGGCAGGGAGGCCGCAGCCCGGTGTCCCGCAGCCCGGGGTCAGAAATCAAGGGAAAGAGCCCCCAGTGAGGGGATCCCCAAACAAATGAGCACACACCTGCAGATCGGGGGCTCGCTGTATTCTAAACAGACCAGCGTAGATCCGGATCCACGTGTGACCAGAAACTTTCAACGTTGCAGAATAAAAAAGCCTCCTCTAACAAATCCTGTCCCTTCCGCCAAGCTGGAAATAAACGGACCCTGGGCTTTTCCTCGGCAATGCTGGCTGGTGGCGGCAGCAAGCAGTGACGGGCAAGTCAGGTCCCCCTGAAAGAGACATTTCACCTGCCCCTCAGAGGACAGCACCACTGCACGGGCCCTCAGGGCACCTTCCTGTCACTGACCCCAGGAATACCTGCCCCAGGCTGACGCCCGCAGAGGAAAGAATCCAGGATGGGCCGTGGCAGAGCGTTAAGAGAAAAGTAAGCTCCCTCAACTTCTGAGACTTGCCAGGCGCTGTAAGATCCGCATCAAGATGCACTCGGCTGGCCACATGGAAGACTCTCCCCGGCTGGTAGAATGTTCACAATAGAATCCCATCATCTCTCTCGCCATAGATCGAGTCATGAGCCTTCCTTCCGTGGTAAACAACATTTATGGAATAGTACCGTAAAGGATGCTGGTTTCCATTTAAGTTTTAAAACTAATGTGTTGACAAATCTCAGAAAAGCTCAAGGTAAATTCTTAATCCTCGATTATTAAACATACTATATATGAATGGAACAAGGAACATTTTCTTTTCTGTTCAGAAGGGAAAAGAAGGAGGGGCTGATCAGAGCTGCTGGACCACAGAGGAAACTCTGTGCCCTGAACATCATCATATTTATTAAAAATGAATAAATCAAGATTTCTGTGATAAAAATCAGGAGGGGAAGTAAGATCCTGATTATTTTTTTCTTTCTCTTTTTTCTTTTCTTTTCTTTTTTTTTTTTTTTTTTTTTTTTTTTTTTTTTTTTTTTTTTTTTTTTTTTTTTTTTTTTTTTTTTTTTTTTTTTTTTTTTTTTTTTTTTGGTGCTGGGGATCAAACTGAGGGCCTCGCACTTGCGAGGCAAGCTGAGTTAAATCCCCAGCCCCTTTTAACCTTTTTGCGCTTTGGAGAAAGTCTGGGGTGTCAGGAGGGGGAAAAATCTTGGTTTTCATTTTGAGACTTCATTGGTTTTTGGATTTGCTTCTACCCTGTGTATGATGGGATGTTCTGTGATTTGAGAAAACCTACATCAGAACAAAGATACTAAGTTGTATTACAGCCATATACTGTCATGCTGTGCACACACGGGAGAGAATGAGGAAGTGGTATATATATTTTGGCAAAAATAAAGCTAAAGCGCCATCTGCGTAAATGGGTGTGCACACACATATTTGCACAACCAAAGGCCACAGGGTGGGAGTGGCCGATGGCAGCCATCCCTGATTGGCAAAGTTTGTCTCGCTATGGTGCCCCTGGTGGCCTGCGTTGGGTCGAGGGCACATAGACTGGTGCCATCTGCAGGAGACAAAGGAGTGGGCCTTGGAGGCTGCCAGCAGACTACTTGGGTTCTTGGTGGCCTCCAAGAGCTCCTGAGGGCACAAACCAGAAAGGCACCCAACACACTGAGCTCTCCGGTGGCACCATTTATCGAATTGTCCTGGTGCAGGGAGCTCGCGGGAGCAGCTCTCAGGGCGCTGGCTCCCTGCGCCGCCCGGCAGGCGCTCTATGGGTGGAGCTGCTAGTGCCCACACCCGTGCTCTCACGGGCATGACATGCTCAGGGTAGGTGGCCCCGACCCTGCTGCTGGCCGGGGAGGGGTGATGGGCAGGCTGCACACACCCAGGTCCTAACAGGGCGAGGATGGCAGCTGGTGGAGGAGACGCCTGTCATCAGGGAGGAGGTGTGATGAGACGGCTCTTGGCAGCAAGCTCTACAGAAGTGAGAAGTTGGGCTGGAGGTTGGGCAGGAGGGAACCCACTTTCACAGATGCTTGGAGGTCCAGGAGGAGCGACTGCTGGGTGGGGCTGATGGAGCTCGATTTCCAGGGAGACCAGGGGGCGCACCCCCCGGTACCTGGGGGGTAGGGGTGCAGGTGCAGTGGATGGCGCATGGGCACCTCCCCGTGGTGGGCCGTATCAAGGACCCAGCTCCTCCTCCTGCAGGGCCAGCTCCATGAATGAGGGCACCATGTGGGCTCAAGACAGAGGTCACCACTGCCAGGCACACAAGTCGCTTTGCTCAGCATCAGCACCTGAAGGTGTGGGACATGGGTCCGGACGTGTGTGCATGCATATGTGCAGGTGTATGCATGCAGGTTTTATAAACAAGTTATATATCTTGTGCCATGCACACATTTGTGTGTGTGCACACATGTATGCATAGGGATAGAGTTGTATGTATGATTGCGCGTCTGTGTGCATGCTTGTATGTATATGTGTACATGGTCTATATATAGGAATATTTAGTTTAATGTGTATATATGTACGCATGTCTATGTATGTGCATACGTGACAGCTATGCATGCCTGCACGGTGTCTGAGTGTATGTGGGGGTGTCTGTGGAGGCATCTGTGCATGGGTGTGGGTGTGCCTGCACCTACATCTCTGTTGAGTCTATGTGAGTGTGTGCACCCCCTCCGGAAAGCCACTAGAAGATGTCTTCAGACAGGTTTCCCAGGGGACCATGGTCTTTTCTGTAGCCTACAGTTTCAAAGGTGGGTGTATCCATATTGGTGGAATAAAATCTTCATTGGGATTGGGGTTGCACATGCACACACACTTGCACACGCACATGCACGTGACCCCCGTGTGTGCTCTCTGGCCATCTGCCAATGGTGCTCCTGCCCCACCTCCAGGCTGTGAAATGGGTCACCCCTGGACAGTCCAGCATGCAGAGAACACAGCATGCTTGGCACCTTGACCTGCTGCACGCAAACCTGGGACAAGGCAGACCTCCTCTTGGTGCCCCGGCAGGCTTGGTGACCATTACGGCCTGGGGCGGGGCAGCCTGGTGGTCACCGGGCAGCTCTGCAGTTGGAGCTCATGGGCCAGGATGGCAAGTCCTCACCTCTGTGAGCCAGGCTCAGCCACTCAGTTCCTCCGAGACTCAGTTTCCCCTCCCCTAAAGGGTGCAATGGTCCTGCTGTGTGTGAGCCATGGAGAGTGATGTGGTCTCAGCCCTCCCCACTGTGTGGGGATCCCTCCACCTGCCAGGCTGGCTGTGCACCCAAGTGGCTTTCTGTGGGTGGAGGGAGGTATTTAGCCCTTTTGTTTTAAATTTTATTTCCAGTATGCAAATTAGTATGGCCTCTACGTAAAAGCAACATGGAGACTCCTCCAAAAAGCTAAAGATAGATCTACTTTTGATCCAGTTCTCCCACTTCTGGGGATGGACTCAAAAGACACTCAGTATATTAGAGAGCCACCTGCATGTCTGTGTTCACCCATCACTGCTCGCGACAGCCAGGACATGGCATTGGCCTACGTGCCCATCACGAATGCTGCGGTGAGGGAAGGTGGTTAGTGTCTGTCCTGGAATACTACTCATTCTTCAGAAAGGATGAAATCCTGCAACTTGGGGCAAAACAGACGAGCTCGGGGACATTATATTAAGTGAACTCAGTCAGGCACAGGAAAACACTGCATGATCTCATTCATGGAGTGTAGGCAGCATGATCCGACAGAAGCCCAGAGCAGTCAGTGGTCAGCAAGAGGCAGGGCGGGGATCAGACGGGGCAGCGAGAGGCTGGTTGACGTGTCCAAAGCGATCGGGTGTGCTAGGGTAGGATGTCAGTAAGGAAGGAGTCCTGCATTTCAGAACAGCTAGAAGGGAGGCTCAGGAGACGATACACACTCTGCATGACATCAACAGCAGTTACTCTGGTTTGACTCTTGCACAATGTACACACCTGCGGAAATGACTCGGTGTCCCTCCCAACTATGTACAGTATTGTGTGCCAATCAAAAATAAAGTGACACTTAATAAAAGATCTGAGCAAGACTTCCCAGCTGGGTGAGACTTTTCAGAAGGAAGCATTTCATATTTGTTTGTTTTTTTTACTATCAACGGCACAGTGACTCTGAGGAGCTGGCTGACAGGTTAGAGAGGCCTACTCTGAAGGCTCCCTTTTCACCCCACGTAAATAAAGCTGGCGTCAGACTTTGCAGTGCGAGCACTGGGGCAGCCGAGGGGATGCCAGGCAGTCCCTGGACCCCGCCTGCAGCTGAGGACAGGCTTCCTTCTGGCTCAGAGCAGGGGTTTCCCTTCTGCGGAGCCCTCCCACATCCGTAGGAAACAGGCCATGACCTCAGCCAGGACACCTCTCGCTGTCCGCCAGCTGGGACAAGACCTCCTCAGCCCAGTGCTCGGGTGGGCACCTCATTCCTCCAGCCTCATTTACCCGCTCCAGGGTGACCAGATGCAGGAGTCCTCCCAGGCCTCCCCATTTCCCAGCCTGGTGGCGTCATCTTGGCCTGCTGATCCTCATCCCGAGACACCCCAGCCCACACTGCACTGTGCCCTCCCGCCCCCACCTGAGGAACCATCTCTTAGTGCCGGCTGCTCCCAGGGACCTTGCCGGGGAGGTCACCCACGGGGACTACGGAGTGAGTGGGAACCGTGGGGCACATCCCCTCCTCCGCTTGGGGTTCGCGCTGTTCCTGCTGGGCTCTGCCCCCTCCCCAGCCGATCCCAGCAGCTTCTGCAGCAGCTCTTAGCCAACACACGACCAAGGTTGGCACTTCTCTCCTCGAAATTCTCACCTTCTCTCTGCACACATTAGCTCACACTCAGCCATACCTAATAGATCCCATTTGCTCAAAGGGGTATTGTCTTTTTAGAGAGACTAGGAGGAAACTACTGAGTGGTCACCTACTGGCTGATAGTCCTTAGAAGCAGATGTGTGAACACAGAAACCTCCATCAGTGCCGGGCAGAGGACAGGATTTGGGACCCCGTCCCCCCAAGTCAGGACACAGCCTACCCCTCAGGGAAATAAACGTAAGCACACTGTTTTTGTTTTGTTTCAGAACAATGATTTACTGCTCAGATATCCTGGTGGAAATGTAATCAAGTTGAGGGTATCCAGCCCCAGAATATCCCTCCAGGCAGCACTTGTTCATATGTAGAAAGGCCCAGTCCATGAACACAGTGGACCCTTGGGAACAGCTCCAGGGTTTTACCCAGGGAGGGAATTACAGGGAGGGCAGGTGCAGGACAGACCACACAGCAAAGGAAAAGGAAAGATGTCAGCAGGCCTGAGTCCCAAGACCACACTGAGCAAGCGCAGCTGGCTGTGGACTCACCCGGGCAGACCATGCCACCTCTCTGAAGAGGCCAGGATATCTCCGTAGGCCCCCTTTATCTCTTCACTAACCCTTGTCCATTATTAACCCATCCATCCTACTATTATCCATCCATCCATCCATCCATCCATCCATCCACCTATCTATCCATAATCCACCCATCCATCCACCCATCCATCATTCATGCAGTCATCCACTCCCCAACCCACCCACCTATCCATCCATCTCTCCACCATCCATCCATCTCTCCATCACCCATCCATCCACCCACCCATCCATCTATCCATCCATTACAGATAATTCTATGGAAAATTTATTTCCAGAAAGCAAATTAGTAGAGGCATTATGGAAAAAATTATGAAGACTCTTCTAAAAAGATAAAAATAGATCTACATACAATCCATCTCTCCACTTCATGGTATGCACCCAAAGGAAAGGAGATCAGCACATCAAGGAACTACCCACATGCCCGTGTTCATTCAGCACTCTTCACAACAGCTAGGACATGAGGTCGGCCTAACATATGCCCATCAGCAAATGAATGGGTGAGGAAATGTGGGGTAAATATATGTATTCATCCAATCATCAACCCAGCTACCCATCCATCTGTCCACAGAGCTATCCATCCATCTATCCACCCATGTAGTCATCATCCTTGACTTTTATAAGCAAGGAGCATTCAGGAGAATAAAATCAGGACTTGCCATTCTGAGCCCACACTCTGAGATAGGCCCTGACATGCGGGTTCCTGGGGGTGAGCCCAGGGCCAGTGCGGGGAGGGCCAGAGGTCCCACAAAGATCTGAGGCCACGTACAGCTCTAAGGTGGCAGGCAGTGTTCAGGAGCAAGAGCTCATGGATAACAAGGTTTCTCTGCAGATGCTGAAAAGCCTTCTTTTCTGGGGACCTCCAGATTCTGCCCAAAGCAGGCACAAGCCCCTCAGATGAAGTAGGGAGGAGCTGGGAGCGAGCAGCCCCAGGGATTTTGATTTCTCCGGTGCCACGGGGAACCGGGCCTGGCACACTTTGGAAAGCGGGCAACAGCAGTGTCCCCCGCTGCTGTTCCAGCAGGGAGTGACGTTAGCACCCCTGAGAGCTGGAGTTGGGCACAGGGACCCACAGCTGGGGGAGCCCTCCCTGGACCCACAGCCTGCAGCACAGAGAAGGAGGCCACACCTGCGTGTGTCCTGGGGCCAGGCCCCGCCAGGCTCTAGGCTGTGACATGGGCTCCTTGCTGGCTCCCCAGGGCCGCCAGCCCCTGGTGGGTGGGCAGCCCAGGCCCACCCCGCTTTGAGCCCCACTGACTTTCCCGGGAAGCTCCTCCCCAGGCACTACTGCTATTCCCAGCCCCGATCACCAGGAAGCAGTGTGGCCAGGAAGCCGGGCAGGATTTGTGCCTGGAATTTCAGTTCTCTTCCTCTCCCCTTCCGGGCTGGGGATCAAACCCAAAGCCCAATGAGCCTCAGTTTCCTGAGTCTATCTCCTGTACGGTGCTGTGGACTGATCACACTGTGTGGTGCAGGAGGCTTCCCGTGGGCTGCCGCCCCGCTGTGATGATTACTATGGGCTGACCCTATCCTGACAGGTCCCCAGCCTCCAAGCCCTCTCAAGCCTGAAAGGTCAGCACGGGGCCAGCAATCCCAGCGGCCTCCTCTATTGCTGGCCCTGTGGTGACGCAGGGCCAACCAGAGAAAGCCACACATGCCCTGAGGCAATTCAAGCGTCACCCCCTCTTCCGGGCTGAGAGCCTGGGCTCCAGGCTTGCCCTGCCTGCTCCCCTGACCCCTGAGCAGCGAGGTCTCTACTTGTTCCCGCCTGGTCACCTCCTTTGCATCCACCCAGCTAGAGCCCAGCCTTGGTGACACGCGCCCATCACTGCCCACTCCGTCCCATGTTCCCACTCTCAAGTACACGAGGGCAAAACGCACCGATCCTCCTGGTGGGGCCTGCTTTTGGGGATCCACATGGAGGCATCCCTGCTGCCTGGCGCACACTTTGCCCAAGACGGCTGGCATGGGGGACACCCCCGATGCCCTGTCCCCAGCATGGATGGCTCCAGGTTTTAGGAAGGACAGACTTGAGGGCACCAGGATGCCAGGCCCTAGCCAGGAGCCTGCTTGGCCTGGAGGAGATGAGGGCTGGGCCAGGTAGGGTGAGCAGCAGCCTTCTCAGGCAGCGCCGGGTCACCATGCCGGCTGGACGTGAACCTAAGAAGCTGGCGTCCTCCCAGGACCAGGAGCTCTTGCTACCCTGCTTGGTCAAAAAAATGCCAGTCAGAGGAAAGGGCCGTTCCCACAGCCCAGGGACACCAGGCAGCTAGGGCATGAGGAGAGCCTAGGGCCAAGAGCCTGGCACCTCCCGGCATTCCCTCTTGGCCAAGAGCAACACGCATTTCTCACTGGAGAGGCTGGGAGCATCGTCCACATCCTGCGTCAAGGAACACACATGTGCACGGCAGCGCTGCTGTCTCTGTCCCCAAAGGACACCAGTGCTCAGCCCCCGTGCTGCCGATGAGCCCAGACAGAGTGCTCCAGCCCGAGATGGGCCCCTTGTCCCGGTCACATCAATGCCCTCTAGTGTCCCTCTGGGGAGATGCACAGTGAGACCACCGCGGTGAAGGCCATCACCGGCAGGATGCACTGGGTCATCGCTCAAGGCTATGGGGGGCAGCTGGCCCCACCCGCCGAGGTCAGGGAGGGGCTGGAGGGCTGGCTCTTGGCCCCATGGAGTGAGGGAAAGCTCACTGCCCAGTGTCTGGAATAGGAGCTGCTGGTGCGAACCTTCAGCCCACGTGGGCCTCCAGGCACCATCATCCACCCAGAGGACAGCCCTGGCTTTGGGACAGGGAGGAAGGCAGCGGGTGTGCGTGGAGGTCCCGGGTGGCTTGGGGATGCTCTCTTGTGTCTGCAGGGACCTCTTTCTCTGCAGCTGGCAGATCAGAGGAGAAGTGGTGTTGGGCCAGGCCCTGGCCCTCCTGGATCCCATTCCTTGTGCTGGGGAGACCAGCTGTCCGTCTGTTGGTCACGGGTGGTCATGAGGGGTGTGGTCACCTCCTGGCAGTGTCCTCAGACTCCTGAGGGCTTCCAGGCTGTCAGTGGCCCTGGTGGTTCCCAGGGGAGTAGAACCCCAGCCTCCCTTTCACAGATGCCCCTGCAGTGGGGTGGCAAGAAGGGCTGACATTTGTTCAGGGCCCACTGGACCCAGGAACTGGCCTTGCTGCACACTCCGGTCTGCACTGCAGTCCTGAGACAGGGTTGCCAGTCTTAATCCTCAGGAAAGGAAACTGAGGCAAAGAGCACTCAGTGACCCGCGCCCAGCAGGATACCCAGGGGCCTGAGCTGAGCCCGTGCCCTCCGGTCCCTCCTGTGCCACCAGGCAGTGGGCGGAAATGACTTTGGCCCTGGGTGACCTTCTCTCGATGTGAGTGGCCTGTGCGAGACCGTCCACTTTCATCAGGGTCAAAGCTCAAGTCGGCTCCACACCTCCGTCCCAGGCATCCGAAATGGCTTATTGATTTCCAACTCCGTGGGGGAGCTTTGTTTGTGAAAGTAGTTCATCACCACCCGCCGGCATCGGGAACTTTCTAAGGGGCTCTGTGTCTGCATGTCGCCATCACCTCTTGGTGACTGTGAAGTCAGCCATCTTGCCCCTGCGGACATGGGAGTCACCTGGGGACAGCATGGGCCGACGGCGAACGGTCTGGAAACTGCGAATGCATGGCCCTGGGGATGGACAGGGACGAGGCCCCAAAGCTGGGGTTTATTTTCACCCAGCAGAGGTGGCGGGGCTGGTGTGGAAGACCCCTGTCCTGCCTCCTGCACACTTCAGGGACAGCTCCTCCCCGCGGCACTGGCCACACATTGGTTGCTGTCAGGAGCACGGGGGGTTCCCTGGTCAGCACCCCGTCCGTCCGGGCAGCCTCATCCACAACCCACCCCACGCCCTGCCAGGAGGAGCGGGGCCTGCCCTGCCCAGCTCACTGCAATTCCAGGGTCTTCATCCACCTTGGGCATGTGCCAGGAAGCCCACTGACTCTGCCAGCTTTCGGGTACTAGGAGAAAATATAGGTCTTTAAAAAACAATGACCATTTCCACTGCTGGACTTGGGGCTTGGAACATCCCCTGGGACACCAAGGAGCCCACTGCTCTTGCCTGGCTGCCATCCTCGCTCCCTCACCTTCCAAGCAGCCAGGTGTGGTCTCTGGTGACCAGAGCCCCAGAATGACAACCCCGGATGGTCTGTGGGAGTGGACCGATGCAGCAAGCCTGAGTGACCCTAAGCAGCAAAAGCCACAGGAATGGGAGCTGTGACCATTGCAGACCCTGCCCTAGGAAGGGGAGGGGCCTCTTGCTGGGAGCCACCTGGCTGGCCAGCACTGAGACAATGGCCCTCTCCAGGAGCGCGGTGGCCTGCCTCCTGCACAGGGGGCCCTGTGACCTGGGGTGGCTATGGCCTGGCATGGTTCCACTGGCTATGGAAGGAGCACCCCATGCCAGGCCCTCCATCCAGAGGCCCAAGGCAGCCAGGCCCAGTGCTCAGGGAACGCCCTTTGTCCCCTGCCCCTCCTGAGGTTCCAGCACCCATCACCGTCAGCAGCTGTCACCAGTGATGAGGGCCACGTGCCTGGGCCCTCGCGACCTGCGCTACCCCTGCACATTGCCCCATGCTGCACCCTCACCCCGATGTCCCCTGCTTCCGCAGGACAGGTCACACCCACGCCAAGCTGGCCACCCAGAAATGATGATCCTTGGGGTGACTCCCGAGAGTGTGAGGACATCTTCGCCTCCCACTGTCACACAGGCTTGGACTCAGAGCACAATTCCCAAAGGCCACACTCACAGTGCCATATTGTATAGTGGCAGGGGTCACAGAGGCTTTAGGACCAGGATGCCAGCACCCTCCACCTGCCAGGCTAGCTTCTCAAGCTACCTCTGAGGTGTTGTCCTGCCTTCTGAGAAGACCTGCCCAGGCCCGGGGGACCTGACAGGCGTCCACTGGCCCAGGCAGTGCGGGACCTGACGAAACTCTGCAGGCCGGGCCACAGACACAGTCTCATTCCTCACTGTCCTGCAGGCTGGGCACCAAGGCCAAAGTGTAGGCCAAGGACCTAGCAAGGGCCTCGATTCAGGGTGCAGATGGTGCCTTCTGCCCCCATCCTCACATGGAGAGAGACAGAAAAAGACAGAGACATAGAGAGAAGACCAGCTTTCTTGTCACTCCTTTTCAAGGGCACTCACCCCAACAGGAAGGGTCCACCGCCAAACCTCGTCACTTCTTGGGTTAGGGAATTGGGTGGGGACTCGGTTTCATCCAGGACACCTGCATTCCCTGGGAGCCTGGCGTCTCCCTGCTCCTCTCTCCCAGTGGCCCCCTGAAGAGGCCTGGGACGTGTTTCCTGGTTGGCAGAACAGATAAACAAACGCAGGAACGAAAAGCCACTTTCCCTGCCCTGGTGGGCACCACTCTTGACACCACCCTCAGACTGGCAGCAGAGAGAGAAGGCGAGGCCCGGCTGGCACCAGGGCCACTCAGTGTCTTCTATACTGTGCCAGTGACATGTCCCTGTAAGTAATCCGCCACTTGCACACACAGATGGTCGCAAGCGAGCTTGGAGACCCACGAGGTGCTCTGGCTATTAAAACACATTATGTCGGCTCCAGAGAGGAACACATTCAAAAACAAGATTTAATTTGTCTAGGTGTAAAACCCATACTTTAAGAAACACCTAGGGCAAGCAGCAAATGAGTGTGTGCTGTGGAAAGGCTGGCGACGATTTGGCAGCTCCCGGCAAATTGAACATAAGCTCGCATTACGATGCAGCCACAGAGAACCGGAGCGCGGTAATGACCAGATCGGGATGGGGGACGGCGGTGCAGAGTAGGAGCGGACCGGCACAGGCTGGCCCCTGGTCCATCTGGGAGTCCTTGTCCATCCTGCTCCCAGGTGGGCACTGCTCCTCCTGATGTGCAGAGGCTGGTGACAGGGGTAGGGCCTGAGCTCAGGAAGCTGGGGAAGAGGCAGCTGCCATGCCTGGACCCTGGCTAGGGTGGAGGTGACCCCTGTGTTTGGGAGCGGCCGTGGTGCTCAGGTGATGGTGGCTGGTGTCTGTGTGTGCCCGAGGGTGGCCGTGTCCTCAGGGTACCCGTGTTTGAAGGGCTGGGGAAGTACACGAGGTTCTTTGGGAAGACCAGGATCCCTGAGTCTCTGGGAACACAGGCGCCATCCTCCATCTACCCGGGCCACTTAAGCAACAGAAATGCATCCCCTGGCATCTAGTCACCTTGTTCCTCTGTGCGCAGGCACCCTTGCAGGGTTGTCCCCGTGTCAGTTCTTCTACAGCCACCGTCATGCTGGATTGGGGTCCACATACATGACCGCATTACCTTAGTCACTGCCAGGCAGACCCTGTCCTAAACACAATGGCACTCTGGAATCCCGGGTTAGGACCTCAGCGTACAGATCTGGGGATTCACAGTCCAGCCTGCAGCACACTTCCAGCACGGTCACTGATTCGTCACCCATCCTGAGCCTGCAGGCTGGGCTCCCCCCGTCCCCTGTGGGTTCTCCCAAGATGACACTTGTGGTGGCTATGCCGGGCTCAGCTGGAAGCCATCTTCCTCTGTGCAGGAATAAACTCTCCAGAATGTCATCTTCTGCTGGCTCTCCCAGGACTGGGCAGGGAGGGACACAAATGAACCTGAGTCCCCTGGGCACACGGTCATGGGCCAGAAAAATCTCTGGCGTCCCAGGGGAGTGAGTCTCAGACGTCAGGAGCTGTTTGGTGGTACCCTGAGCAGGGCTGACGACAGGACCAGAGCCCCCAGCCAGCTCAGGGGGAGCCCTGGCCACACAGGGAGTAAGCAGGAAGGGCTGTGGCATGAGGATCCACAGGTGCTAGCTCAGAGTTGTGTGGTCCCTGTAACTTGAAGCCCACACAGGCCACACTAGGAGAGTGTGCTGACCACCATGCCGCTCATGCATCCTAGAAGCCGATGTCTCCTGCCAACCTCTAGGCCCAATACCTCAGGGTCACCTTGGTGGAGAGGAGTGAGACTCACTGCTGTAGAGCCTGCATCAGGACCTGCACCTTGGCCCTCAGTGACATAGCCGGTGACACTCACCATGGACCCTGGCAAGCTCCCAGCATCCTTATGCAGGCTGAGTGGTCTCCCTGGACGGGGCCTGGTCCTTGCAGAAGACCACCAGGCTGGGCACGGCAGGACCCTGGCAGTCTAGTGCAGGGGCTATGGTGCAGCCTCCACCCCGCGTTCCTCTGTCCATTCCAACGAATGCTCAGGCCACAGCAGGGCCTGAGACTTCACCTGAGTCCAACCCAGTCCCCGAGCCTTCACCCTCAGGTGTCACTGGGAGAGGTGACCCCAGACTTCACAACAGAGACCCCTCCCCAAGGACACACTTCAAGTCTGGGTGTGGCCCATTATACCTGGCACTTGTCCTCCTAGCAGGGACAGGGCAGGCTGGGTCCTTGCAGCCCATCTTATGTCACACCCCAGCTTGGCCGGTGACCTCCCTGTGGGGTGAACCATTCAGGGGGAGCCCCTAGATCTCACTGGCACCTGGCCCAAGGGACGCTGAATAGAACGAGAGTGAGTAGCGGGGGCCGAGAGCAGTAGGGGGTCTCTGTCAAACCCCAAAGCGAGGCCTCCCGGGCTGCAGCCGAGGGCCGGTCCACCTTCCCGGTGTCAGGCAGGGAGGTTTCCCCCGAGCAGCCCAGTGGTCCCTGCATGCCACCTGCTCTCACTGTCTGTGGTCACAGTTCCATCACAGCGCTGGGTGCCGAACTTGGTGGGCCCTACGTCCCCGCCGCCAGGCCCAGCTTCCTTCTCCCAGGGCCAACGTGTTCCAGCGTGGGCCGGGCCGAGAAAGCTCTCCAGGCTGAATGCAGATGGCAGAGGCTGATTTGAATAAATCTATTAATTATCTGCAGCTTAGCATGCGTGCGTTTGTGTGCACTCTGCAGCTCCTAAATAATGTAATTTCGGAAGCCTCAGCATCTATTACATTTAATTACTTCTCCCTGTGGTGTGCGGGATCGAGACGCTGTGATAACAGTGCGGTCCCAGGAGCCCTGTGAACCCCAGGGGGCGGCCCTGCAGGAAGGGCTGGAGAAGGTGAGCGGCCACAGCGTCTCCTCCCGGGACCCACCTCTTCTCCTGTCTCCTTGCGGCTCCTACTGCCGGGCACGCGCCTGTCCCTTCACTCTGTAATAGGCTGCAGGGATGTCACAGCTAGGACTTTGTTAAAACCACCAGGCCCTATTCTCCACCAAGGGTTCGGGGTCTTGGCCAGGGATCCAGTACAAGCTCACTGTGGACCCTGCCGGAGTCAGGACACCCACCAGATGCAAGTTGGGGCAGAGATCCGGGATCAGTGGCCAGGTTGAGGGGCAAGCAAGACGGCAGCATGCAACCCTTAGGAGCCCTTGGCCACACAGCACCACCACCCCAGCTGTGGGTCTGGGAGAAGTGGCTCCCGAGGGGCCCTCCATGCCTGAAGCCCTCTCGGGGTCCTGTGAGGCTTCCTCAGTCATGGCAGAAGGGGCTTGGCCAAGGCCCGCCTCACCTTGGCAAAGGCCCCTTTCCTGGGCCTTGAGGGGTGCTGACTTCTGGGCGCCTACATGGAGGGAGTGCACTGCCAGTCCACCACCAGGTACACTGGTACTCACTAGCCCTCTGCCATGTCCCCATCTGTCTCTCCCAAGCCCTCTCAAGCCCTTCTCTCTCTCCTAGGCATGTTTGATTTTTGTTTGTTTTAATGCAAGGATTGAACCCAAGGCCCTACTGAGCTACATGCCAGCCATCTTTATACCTTTTTATTTTGAGACAGAGTCTCAAAACTTCTAAGTTGTCTAGGCTGGGTTTGAACTGGCAATCCTCCTGCCTCAACCTCCCAGGGATCTGCATTTCTGAAAAGACAGAGGCCCATGGACCTTCATCATATGGACATGAGGGAGGCACAAAAAGGCTGGACAGGACCGGGAGGTGCTCACCATAGGCAGCAGCCTCCCTCCACCTGCAAGGAGGGCACGCAGAAGACTCAGCCTTGTCTTCTAGGGATGGTCATAGGGCTGAGAGGGGGCCCAAGCCTGGAGGCCAGCCACACTGCATCGCTGGGCAGGGCGTCCAATCATCCACGCCACCACTACTGCAAACACGTCTCCCCTCCACCTTCAGAAGCTCTGAGTCCCGGCCCCCAGGGCTATGCAGCCACCCTGAGCACTGTCCAAAGACACCCGGGCAGTGTCCCCACCTGTCTGCAGAGACAATCCTGCTGAGCGACCTCTGGGGTCTGAGGGGCCAGCGTCCTCCCAAACCACCCCCCTCATTGGAGGTCTGCAGGCTGGGAGCAAATCTCACCATCCATCTTCTTAAATTATATTCCAGACACCTGGGAAATTCTGAAATAATAATAATTTGGCGGTCTAATCTGTTAAAACAATAGCTTTTAATATTCATTTGTTACTGGCAATGAGTGGCCGCAATAAATTGATGATTAAGCCATGGTGACCTTCAATGAACCTCGACAATTCTCATTTGCATTCTCATTAAAACGACAGTTTCAGGCTCATTCTTTGAAATCCGTGAGACTCTCCTTTCCAGAATTTCCAGACCTCCCTAAAGAGTAATTAACTCATGTGATTAAAAATGTAATATGTTGGGAACATTTTTTACTTGACGAAGGTACCAGGTTAAAAGTTTTAATATGTGCTGTATTAATCATAAATCGCTTTGATTTTTAAAAAAAAAACTCAAAATGAGAAGTAAGTGGAAAAGCTTCATTGCCAGAGTTGGATTATGGTAATTCCGTTCCTATCCTAATTTTCATTAATGGAAAAAAATGATGGACTAAACTAGCCGTCAAATCTGTGCACCTTCAAAGCGGCTGCCGGGGTTCAGGAGCCCCTGAGACGCACCCCACACAGCCCTCTCCTGAACCCCTCAGAGGCCTGCAGGGTCCCTTGTCCCCAAACCCAGCTGAGAGGGCGCCGCTGCAAGGACGTGCTCTGGAAACCAAGCCGGATGAAAGGAAGCGGTAGTTTGTACCCAGCTTTGCACTTGGGAAGAGTCTGCACATCTGCTTTGATGCACTCAGAGGACCACGGAGCCGAGCGAGCGCGACTGTGCACACGCAGTGGGAGAGGGGGACCAGAGTGGGTCACACTGAGTGACTCGTGATGCACCCAGGCCCTCTGGTGGGTGCCAGCCTCTCAGACAGGCTGGGGACCCCGCCGTACACTGTGGAGAGGAGAGGCTGCGGGCTGAACAGCAGAGCAGGGACGTCTCACTTGGGCTGCAGGGGGCATGGCTGAGCTCAGGGACTCACAGGACCCTTCCAGCATGCTGTCCCCACCCTCACTGTGCCCAGGCAGAGGGAGACCCGGTGCCGTCAGCAGGGAGGGATAGACAGCTTGGGACAGCCCCCTCCAGTGTCAACCATGAGCCAGGTCTCCACGCAACACAGGTGGGCCTCAGGCCTGGCCGCCTCCCATAGCAAGATGGCAGGGCCCTGTGACGGCCCTCTGGCCAGCTCCACAGCTGCCCACATGGTCCCTCCTGCACATATGGCTCTCCCTGGAGTGGCTCCCGGCCGCACCCCACCACTACCCCTCCTGCCAGCACACCCCCTGAGCACACTTGCTCACCCAGCAGACACGCATCCTCCAGGACACCTGAGTGCAATGTCCAGGGAAGCCTGTCCCCAGCCACCTGGGTCCAGCCCCCCTCCCTCCTGCTCCTATGTGCCCATGCCTCAGGTGCCCAAGGTGCATCCATCCTTGGTCATGGCCCCGGGTGCTGTGGGGACCTGGCCCCCACTGCAGGGGCATCTCCTGGGGCAGTGTGAAATCCACGGCAACCACGGCATGAAGTGTGTGGGCCATGGGGAGACAGGGGAGTAGGGGAGCAGGGCAGGAAGAGCAGAGGCAGGTGACGTATCAGGGCAGACCAGGTGACACTGCAGGGTGGCCCCAGGAGCCATCAAGACCCGAGGAAGGACTGCCTTGGCAAAGGCTTCAGCAAGCCAGGCAGGCGAGGAAGGGCTAGAAAGGAGGTTGGGGACAGCCCACTGCTGGAGGTGACAAGGGTGAGGTATGCTTGAAGAGTGCGGTGTCTGGAGCCAGCCCGGGCAGAGTTGGGTGGTGGTGGAGGGCAGGACACCAGGGTGGCCTTCCAGGCAAGAACAGATTACACACACAGATACAGTGCCTGCCCCCAGCACACGGCTGGGCCTGGGGCAGCGGCTGTGCACAGGGGACCTGCAGGCTGCAGACCACAAGCAGACAGGAAGGAAGGGATCAGGGTAGGACACCAACAGCCAGGGGCAAACACCGTGGGCTGGACGCTCCCCTGACCACCAGGCCCATCCCTGCTCTGGGCACTGGAGCCTGGTGGCTGCAACTGGAGTTGCCCCTGCTCTGCCTGAGGAGGCAGCCAGGCCCCTTCGGGATGATAAATATTTATTTAAGGTTTTTCCAGTTGTCAGTGTGATAAACGGACCCTTGACAAAATCAATGACTCAAGAAAGCCGAGTTAATCTGCAGGGGACCCTCCGGAAGGGCAGTCCCAGGCTGTGACGCAGAGCCCTCAAGGGGACTTGGGGTGATCGATCCAATTAGGCCAGGGCCACCATGGCAGCTTGGAAGGCACAGTGTCTTCTGAGTGAAGGGACAGACACTCCTCAGCTGGGGTCAGCTCCTAAACACCAGCCATTGCACCTCCAGCAACCCAGCTCTTCTGGAGACCTAAGACTCGCACCTGTGCCATGCCGTGGCCCATTCTGCTGCTGAGAGCTCCCTGGGGCCTGGACACTGGGTCTCTGATGGGTGCTGCAGCATAGCAGACAGGACCTGGACATTGCTTTGGGCAGCCCATGGGCACCACCTCCTGCCATCCCTGGGAGCCTTCACCTAGTATCTTCCCCATCTCACCTGACCCCGAGCCTGGCCTGTGCTGCCCAGACATGCTGGGCCCCCACCTGGTAGAGCTCCCTCACCAGTGCCCGCAGCCCTGCTCATCGCCCTCCCCGCAGGACACGAGGCATCAGAAGAAGGAGAAGCAGCTGTGTTTACAGCGTGTGGCCAGTGCGAGAGGGGCACCCTATGGCCCACTTCAGACCCCTGGGGGAGAAGCAGCAGGACGCGAAGCTGGCACTGTGTCTGGTCCCTTTCTTTGGGGACAGTAACTCAGCCTCCCCTCTGCCATGTCCCGCTGTGCACATGTCACCAAGCACAGCTGTGCCTCCCCTCCCCTTGTACAGCCCTACTCCTCCCGAGCCCTTCGTGAACAGGCTGAGCACCAGCAGGTTTCAACCTGTTCCGGTCTGAGGTGCTGCCCAGGGCCAGGGTGCTATGAGTGCCCAGCTCAACTCCCACACCCTAGAGACATGCCAGAAGACCTCTCTGCCCAGCCTGGCGCTTCCAGGCACCACTGGGAGAAGCTGAGCATCTGCCTGAGTTTCCTGTGTCCTGCATGCTCCGTGCTCCCCAGCCGGCCCAGGGAGATGGAGCTGACGCCAGGTGTGGGATTGTTCTCCCTCCAAGGACATTTTAAGTGCTTCTTTCTTGTGAGGGCTTTGGCCCCACCCTAGGCCTTTGGGATGCTCAAGCTCATGTGGAGACGTAGCCATCCCTGACATTGTGGCATGATGGCCCTGTCCACACAGCCCATACTGGCTGAGCAAATGTAGTGCCAGGTCCCGAGGAGGGTCACAGGGTCAGTAGGAGCCTGGCCCTAGGTAGGGTCGGGCTGGGTTATGGGGACCCCAGAGCCCCAAGAACGCTCCTGAAGGTTCCAGCCCCAGGGCCTGATGCCCTATGGTCCCCCACATCAGACGGCCCCCATGCAGGGTCACTCCGGAGGCCCCCGGGAGGTGATGTGGCCCCGGGCCTTATGCCAGGCCTTTCTGTAAGTGGCTCTGCTGAGGGCCGCCTCTGCCTTTCATGGGGAAATATAGATACCATCAGACATTTTGATCATTTCTATTTCTGTTTCTACACTTCAATTTTGGCAGTCCTCTCTTGGGAGCTGGAGGGGCACATTTTTCTCTACCATTTTTAATCTTCTTTTATTTATCAAACTTAGCTTCTCTTTCGGTGGATTAAAACAGACTTGGACAGAGTCTGGAAAAATAAACTCTTTTCAAACAAGACAGAGATTGAGTTTAGCCAACTAGAGATTCCCAGTCTGTGCGGGGCCCCAACTTCCTGGAGCTCAGGCTCCCACCCTGCACCTGGAGCCGGCAGCTTCTGGACCCAGCTGGTCTGTCCAGAACTGCAGGTGGCTTGGGCAGTGGTTTGCCACATCTCTGCCTCTGTGCCCAGAGGTGAGGTGGCCCAGGAGGGCAGGACGACGGGGTGGCCCCTGTTCCCTCCACCCTCCTGCCAGAGGGGCAGTATCCCAGGGGAGCACCGGGGCCTCTGAGGCCCCCGTGTGTGCTGACTGAGGCCAAGTCCACTCCAGCCCCATGACCCTGTACACACACACAGAGGGACGGCGCTGACAGGGGCCCACATAGGCGCTGCCCTGGGTGCCCAGCAGGGCGGGACAGAGGGGCTGGCCCTGCCCACTGCTGGGCACCTGTGCAGATGCCCAGAATTGTGTCTCTTCCAGGGCAGCCAAGGAGCCCTTCCCACACTTGGTTCCCCACCGTCACCAATCACTCCTCCAGACTGCCCAGCCCTGGCCTTAGGTGTCCCCCAACTTCTACTGCCCCAGCCACCAGGAGCCTGAGTACAGCCCCCTCTCCACTCCAGGACACTGCCTTGTGATCACTTATCCCACAGAGAGCCACGGGATGCACTTGCCCTTCAAGACGCAGGGTGCTGTGGACACAGTGGCTCTGGGAGAGACGCACCTGAGAATGGTTTCCCTTGCTCTTTCCTCCAGGGCCCAGCAAGCTCTGGCCCACACACCCCTCCCTCTTTCCTGCCCCAGCCCAGCACTGCTGCTCCCAGAAGCTCTACCAGCCCTGCCCCTGGATGCAGCAGCCCTTCTCCCCAAGGAGACTCAAGCCTAGACATGGGGACCCCTGGACCCTCCACCCCTCCCGCCATCAACACAAGATCCTCGACTATGTCCAAGAGAATGAAAGGTAGCAGCTGAGCACCAAGTAAGACTCACACACTGCAGGCACATCCCACAAGTTTGTCAGAAAAATGGGGCTCCAATGCTGGCTCCTGCCTCTCAGGACCCCAGAGTATGTGACAGATGGTAGTGGCTGCTGTCACGGGAGACAGGAGCAGCCCCCAGACAAGAGCCATCAGGCGTCCACACAAGGATGAGGGGCAGCCACCAGGAAACCACCGAGGGGATCCCGAGACCAGGACACCAAGCTCAGTGGTGGCCACAGATGAGGCTGGGACAAGGGACTTCAGAGAGCAGATGGAAGGCGGGAGGAGCAAACGGGAATGAAGCAGTACCCAGGCAAGGGCCCCTCACCACCTGGAAATGCCTGGGGGTGGAGGAGGTCGTCATCTATGCAAGAATCTTTGTCCTGCTGATGAACCACTGGGGGGTGCTAGGCTGCTGCCCCCACTAGGAGGGAAGGTGACTACGGGAAGGACAGTGGCCCCGGGGAAGGCAAGGCCTTGGTGTCCCCCAAGAGCCTCAGGTGCTCAGGCAGGGCCTTGGGAAGGTGCCTGGATTATGGGGCTCATAGCTGACCTGCTGTTAGGAGGTGGGGCCTGGTCTGAAGAGGCTGTCACTGGGCGGCATGGCCTAGAAGGCTCCCTCTCCCTCCTGGCTCCTCCCTTTACGCTGTGCTTTCTGTCTGTCATGCCAGGCCCTTGTGTCATACCATCCTGCCATACAGCAGATGACCACGGACTGAAACAGGACCCAAAATAACCTCTTCTCCTTCAAACTGTGGGTGTGGGGTGTTGCGTCTCAGCAACAAGGGAAATATCTAAAACACTGACCTCAGGGCCTGAGGCAAGGAAGAGGGGTGGCTTTGGACTTGCCACCCTTCACCGACAGACATGTCGTGGCACTTCCATAGTGCCGTCTCAACCCAGACCATGCCCGGTTCTCAGGTAACCTTGCCCAGTCTGCATTGCGAGTGCCATCCTGAGTCCAGTACAGTCAGAAGCCAAGAGCATCGGGAGTCGGCCACTCTCAGGCTTAGATGGAGAGAGGGACTTAAAGAGAGAAGGGAAGAAGCATGACCTATGGGCACAGCTGGTGCAGCCTTCGTGGCTCTGGAGGAGGCTGGCGGTCATCCGACGCGCCTGGGTGTCCACCTGAGGGGAGCCCAGCACGCCTTGACTTAAACTAACTCCAGGGCGGCCTGCGCTCAGAGTCAGGGCTCCACCAGGCCAGGGCCGCTGTCACCCCAGAAGGGCGAGCACAGCGGGCCATGGATGGAGCTGGGGTGGTGGGACATCTGGACCGCCGCGGGGCTGGGAGAGCTGCTCCCCTGTGGGTGCCCTCATCACCTGCTCTTCCTGGGTGACATTTTCTCCAGAGAGCGGCTGCAAAGGTCACCTCCCCTCGGCTCAGGCCAGTTTCATAGCCACAATTACATTTTATTATCCTTTTATGAAGATTTTTGTCTTTAGGTTCCACAAATGTTATTGCAAAAAATCACCAGGGCCCCAGCTCTGCTCAGGAGGGAATGGACTTGGCTGATGGGGGCTGGCGACAGGACTCAATGACAAGCATGGGTCCTGGTTTCCAGGGCAACCGAGGCGGGATGCAGGGCCCGGGCATCCTGGGAATGTTCTGTAGATGAAGGCACCTGTGCCAGGGAGTGCTCCTGTGTCCCCAAGTTCTGTCCCCGGGTCCTCTTCTGTAAGATGGCACAGGCACACCGCCGCACTGCCCCTGCAGTGGACACAGTCCAGGAGGGGATGACTCCTGAAAACCAGGGTGATCCCATGAGCTACTCACGACCGCCCACCGTGAAGCCCGGCCTGGCACACAGGTGAGTGTGGGGTTTGCCGGATGCCTGCCACTGCAGCCAGGGACAGCCCTGAAGCCCAGCAGTGAGCAGTCTGCATGGGCTCCTGCAGCGTCCAGGTAGGGATGGGGAACACGAAGGAACAGAGCAACACACCAGGCCTTGCACACTGTCCAGACAGCGCAGGCAGGAAGGGCCTCCAGCTCACCTGTGCACCCACCGCAGGGGCAGCCGGGAGCTGGGTCTCCTGCACAGGTGCTGCAGGTGGAGCAGGGTCCTGCACTCTCCCAGATGGGAGGGGCTGCATCTGGGTGCGACCCGCGGCCTGGGCCCCCTTTGTTCTCCACTTGGAGCCCTCCCACACCCGCAGGTTCCTTCGGGTCCAGTGCTACAAGTTCTCACGCAAAGACCCCCCATTGGGAGGGTGCACCTGGGCGGAGACCGGCCCGACTGGCAACTGTACAGACAAGTCTGTCACCCTGAGGGCCATTTCCCCAAATATCTGAAAGGAAAATTGAGACCCCATGTCTCACAGTGCATTAGTGACCAAATTCTAGAGTCACACGGTTGTATAAACAAAGAATAACTGCAGATTTGGAGATGATTTCAGCGCAGTGACTTGAGAAGGAAGTACAGGATAGACATCGAGGCTGGTGTCACACTACAGAGGAGGCACTGGCAGTGACACAAGGTGAAGCCTATGCAAGTCTGCCATCCAGCGCTTGTCACCACAGGTGACCAAACAGGAAGACCCTGGAGGTCAAAGTGCACTCGTCATCTTCAACCAAGGCGACCAGGTTGCAGAGGGACCAGGCCATGTGGCGGTCAGTCTCACAGGCTCCAGTGACTGCACCCAGTGGGCTTGGAGGGACTCCAGAGGTGGGCAGTGCCCACATCGCCAGCCCTCCTGAAGTGTCCAGGATTCCACACAGGTGCCTGGCCTCACCAGGTGACCGAGAACACCTACACTTCCTGTCCAAGGAGCCCTACATATGGATGGGCCTCAGCCTCCCATGTAGAAGGCCAGACCCCAGGCCTGATGGCACAGGACAGGGCAGGCATAGCCCTGGTACTGGCAGGAGGCCACGCCGGAGTGAAGAGGCTGGTAGGGGGACCTGTGCCCAGCAGCCCACGGCTGAGCGCCAACAGGCCCCTGGGTTAGGATGATGGATTGGGATGAGCTGCTACTTTCGGCCAAAAACCTCTCAAATTCTGGGGTTTTCTCAGGCTCAGCTCCAGGGGAGTCAAGTGCCAACGTGGCCAGGCTAGGATGGAGAGGACCCGGTCAGCCATACTCCTGACCTGTGATCACCCAGTGACTGGCTGGAGACTCACTTGTCCCAGAGGGCTGCTCTCTCTCCTGCCCTTGGAATCAATCCGAGCCCTTCTCCACTCTCAGGCCCCAGCTAGGTCCTGGATGGGTGGCAGCTTTGGAACTTGGACGATTCTCCTCTGTCACCTTCCTGCTGTCCAGTGTCACCTATTATGTCACCTCTTGGAAGCGACCTTTCTTGGACAGCTGGCCCCTGAAGCTGTCTGGTACATGCCAACTTCCTGCAGTGACCTGTGATGGGCTGTAGGATTGCAGGTGCCCAGCAGGCTGTAAGAGATGGAAGCTGTGAGTCCGCTAACCCTCTCAGGCTACCGGACAGACCCAGCTTCATCTGCTGTACTTGCTCAAGAAAAAAATCCAGAAGGTGAAAAAGAAAAGTCGCACTGATGAACCATCCCCATGTAAACTAACTCTGCGCGCAGGAAAAGTCCATGCAATAATTCTCTTTGTTTCATTCCAGGTGCCAAGAGGGACATCAGAGAGCCTTTCCTGCTGCAGACCGGCAAGAGCAGTTCTCGGAGCGATCCCCAGACGCCAATGCGAGGTCTACAAGGGGGCCCATGTTCCATTACGGCGCCTTCGTCGCCTCCGATTATCTGGCAAATAAGCCAATTTGGGAGCCCACCGGGGTCTTTCTGGCCACCTCTCCAGGGTCCTGACCGAACCAGCCTTATCTTCATTTCCATACAGCTAGCATCCTCTGTGAAAAGGAGAAATGTCATTGTGTACCAAGAAGGTGAGGTCTGAAAATGGCAATTAATCTGCAGGGCAGCAGGAGGCCCAGGGCTGCTGCTCTTGATAGAACCCAGCCCGCACAATTTGGGCTGGGAGCCAGGCAGCACTGCCGGCCCAGGGGCCTCCATGTCGCACACGCTTGCACCCTCTCCCTTTGTGAAAGCACCTCACCGCCCCCCAGATAAACCTGCTTCTCGCTAAAGGAGATCTGCCGCATGCTTTATACATAACACACTGACAATAGACACAAAGAAGGATGGAATAAAGGGATACCCTGCAGTGTGTTCCCCTGGCCAGTCTTCATACCCCAAAGTGTGGATGGGGTCCCTCTCCATCCGCCCCACTCCCATACCACACACGGAGTGAAAAGGGACTATTTCCTGCCCTCACACCCTCCGCAGGACCTGGTGGCTGAGTTTGGCTGAGGGACTATTATGAGTATGACCCACTGGGAGCCCTACCTGAGCATGTGCAATTGAGCTGGTGGTGTCTTATTTATTGAGAAAAAATCATGCCAGGAGGCTGCTAATCAAGGACAGGTTGGAGACAGGCAGGAAACACCTGAGTGCCACCCCCTGTAGTCTAGGGCCCAAATGGCAGACCACCTGCAGACCCAAATGCCAGAAAATCCGTGCTTGCTATTGTGGGGCAATAGGGGCTATGTGTTAGGCACCATTACTGTGGCATTGGCTGACTGTTACATTGTTTTAGGCTGTCACTCTACCTTTGTTCCACCTCCCACAATACCTCACAAATAAAACTATATTTCAAAGAAGAGAAGGAAATTTCACCAGCCCCAAGCGTCTGATGACCCCAAGACACCAGACCCAGAAACCTGACACACACAGATGTGGATAGCCAGCCTGAGGCCACACCAGGCTGGACTCATCACCCCTTGTGCAGGGCTATTCTTCCCCAGGGCCAGCTCAGCCCTATCCTGCAAAGCCAGGAGTTGGCCACCTGCTGCAAAGGGCTAGGGAGACTCATTCTCTCTTTGCAAGCTGCAGCCTTCTCCACTGCTGCACGCCTGTTTTGTTGGCCCTGTAAGTATAAGAAAACGTTTTAAATTCTTTGGTGAGACAGAAACAGGCCACCGCTTCCCCTCCTGAGGTCCTCCATCACAAACACACAGTGCTGGCCCCTCAGTGGGTGACAGCCATTTCTGCACACTGCCCGGAAGCCCTGCACCAGACCTGCCGGGGACCTAGAGGGACACAAGGGTGCCTGCCTCAGCCACCACCCCAGACCCCGGCTTGCTCAGCGCCCATCCTTGCAGCTTCCAGAGTGCAGTTCCGAGAGTCTCCTCAGACTCAGGGTGCCAGCTGTGCCAGGCCCCTCGTGCCACCTACTCCACAAGGACTCTGCGGCAAGCCAGGCAGGAAGAGCCGTGTCCTCCTGACAGGGCCGTGCACAGACAGGAAGGAGCCTGTCCTTGGCTACCGGACTCCAGAGTCCACGTGGTGACAATACCTGAGACCCGGAGAGCAGGATGCCCAGGCCCGGCAGTGACAGGACCAGGGTCTGTACCGCCATCCCTTCCTCCTGTCCCCCCCCGCCCCAGGTCCCGGGCTCAGCCAGAGGAGCAGGGAGGCCAGCGCCTCTAGGGTCCCCTCAGCCAGGACTACCAGAGCATGGCCACCTTGCCAGGAAAAGTGCCGAGGCTGGGCACCTCATGTCCTTGGGTCCCTTGGGGCCGGGTCATGT